>CALNHX010007539.1:44086-72717 GCA_940337035.1 Agriotes lineatus
TATCATTCGACTCAGCTTGAAGAGTAGATTCCAAAAATATATAGAAACCGGAAATCGGATTTCTTTTCCGAGGTCGACTTCCGGTCAATTTTTTTTTCATCTCGTGTTAAATTCTTAATGTCCAATTATTGGCTCCCCTAATTATTTTAGAGCTAAAGTGTAAATACATTTTTTGTAAAAAAAAAATACTGCATCTATTCATACTGTTGCTAACCATTTTTCATTTTCCATAACCGAAGGAATGCAAAAAATAAAACTAGCATTTTATTATTATTAACTGAGAAGCAAGAAAATGGAGATATATTTTAGGAGGACGAGATATATATCATTCGACTCAGCTTGAAGAGTAGATTCCAAAAATATATAGAAACCGGAAATCGGATTTCTTTTCCGAGGTCGACTTCCGGTCAATTTTTTTTTCATCTCGTGTTAAATTCTTAATGTCCAATTATTGGCTCCCCTAATTATTTTAGAGCTAAAGTGTAAATACATTTTTTGTAGAAAAAAAAATACTGCATCTATTCATACTGTTGCTAACCATTTTTCATTTTCCATAACCAAAGGAATGCAAAAAATAAAACTAGCATTTTATTATTATTAACTGAGAAGCAAGAAAATGGAGATATATTTTAGGAGGACGAGATATATATCATTCGATTCAGCTTGAAGAGTAGATTCCAAAAATATATAGAAACCGGAAATCGGATTTCTTTTCCGAGGTCGACTTCCGGTTGTAACGTTACGTCCAGCGCGAACGCGATTCTGTAAATTAAAAATTAATTAGCGCGTTCCCCCTTGTCGTGCACCACGTTACAGACCGAAGCTCCGCGCCGAGAGGACGACGTGACGTCACCGCAAGCGATCGTCCCAACACCACTGCGCACGAATCCCCTCTTCAACGACCTCCGATTACGCTCGCACCAGGTATAAAAGCAGAATTCGGAGCGCAGACAAGACAGAATTTCCTAGTATTTTTCCCGAACCTCTTCCAGACCTGATTCCGCTCAGGAGAGCCTCCGGGCTCTTCGAGCATCTTCGAGAATTTCCTAGTATTTTTCCCGAACCTCTTCCAGTCCTGATTCCGCTCAGGAGAGCCTCCGGGCTCTTCGAGCATCTTCGAGAATTTCCTAGAATTTCCTAGATCTTCCCACTCCTCTAGTCTCACCTGTACTCTCAGGAGTGTCCCCCAGGACTTTTCGAGGGTATCCCGACCAGCTACCTGAACCCCTGAACGTTTGGGTTGTTACGTTACTTCCCAACGTTACTTCCTCGAATTCCTGCACGTCTGGATTGTTATTTACTTTCCGACGTTATTCTTTTAATCTCCTGCACGTTTGGGTTGTTACGTTACTTCTCAACGTTACTTCCTCGAATTCCTGCACGTCTGGATTGTTATTTACTTTCCGACATTATTTCCCGAGCACCTAGCGACCTAGAGGACTGCCCCAGGTCCAACGGCGACGGTGTCAGACACCTGGACGTAAGCAGAGTATTTCCGAACTCGCTGACGACGCCCTCCAAAGTTTAGGCACGCGGGAGGCCAAGTCGTGCTCGCCGGTGACGACGCCGTCCGCGAAGCAAATTTCCCGGCACCAGGACGGCGACGCGGACGTAATTAGCCCCGATAATCGCGTCTGGGGCGACTTTCGCATCCCCGAGGCCGAGGCGCGTGCACCAGGGGTCCCGGTCGAACGAGCCCGAGGCCACCGTCCATAGGCACGCACTCGCGGAGCTAGGGTAACCCAGCGGCCGCCTTCGTCAGCAAGAAGCGGTGCACAGTTAAGCCCATAATTCACTCACCTGGGGGAAACAAAACAGTTGGCAAGTAAAGCGAATCAAACGCATCGTCCGCCACTTGAACGATGGGAGTTTCACCACCAGACGCACTAGGTATGCACACAACTTAGTTTGATTTCGACTGCAGTTTTGTTTATTGAACGATTTTAAGATCAAATGTGTTGTTGTCGTCCGCCATTATTGGCGGCCTACTAATCTGTAATAATACCTGTTCAGGGCCGGCGTGTTGCCAACGTGACGAGAGGACTGATGTACAGGCTGTCCCGCAATAGTGTGCCACCGCTCGACTACAGATGAACGAACCCCCGTTAGAAGAGTTATTTTATTTTTATTACATTCTATTGTTTCGTGTTGTTTTAATACAGTTTAATTTAATGTATCCAGTTAAACGTTATTATATAATAATAAGAAATTATCCTGTGTTTCTTTCCACGTTACTACCTGAGCTTATTATTTGGATCTTGGCTTTTTGAGCAAACTTTGGGCAACCAGATTTCAGGCTGGTGATTGTAGCATTTAAATTAAATTAAACTAGCCCGTCAGGCTACAGTGACATCTGTGACATCTGTGACATCTGTGACATTTGTGACATCTGTGACATCTGTGACATTTGTGACATCTGTGACATCTGTGACATCTGTCACATTTGCGGCATCTGTGACATCTGTGACATCTGTGATATCTGTGACATTTTTGACATCTGTGACATTTGTGATATCTGTGACATCGGTGACATTTGTGACATTTGTGACATCTGTGACATCTGTGACATCTGTGACATCTGTGACATCTGTGACATCTGTGACATCTGTGACATCTGTGACATTTGTGACATTTGTAACATCTGTGAAATCGGTGACATTTGTGACATCTGTGACATCTGTGACATCTGTGACATCTCTGACATTTGTGACATTTGTGACATCTGTGACATCTGCGACATCTGTGACATTTGTGACATTTGTGACATCGGTGACATCTATGACATCTGTGACATTTGTGACATTTGTGACATTTGTGACATCTGTGACATCTGTGATATTTGTGACATTTGTGACATCTGTGACATCTGTGACATCTGTGAAATCTGTGATATTTGTGACATTTGTGACATCTGTGACATTTGTGACATCTGTGACATCGGTGACATCTATGACATTTGTGACATCGGTGACATCGGTGACATCTGTGACATATGTGACATCTGTGATATTTGTGACATTTGTGACATCTGTGACATCTGTGACATCTGTGACATCTGTGATATTTGTGACATTTGTGACATCTGTGACATCTGTGACATCTGTGACATCGGTGACATCTATGACATTTCTGACATCGGTGACATCGGTGACATCTGTGACATATGTGACATTTGTGACATCTGTGACATCTGTGACATCTGTGACATTTGTGACATTTGTGACATCTGTGACATCTGTGACATCTGTGACATCTGTGACATCTGTGACATTTGTGACATTTGTGACATCTGTGACATCTGTGACATCTGTGACATCTGTGACGTCTGTGACATTTGTGACATCTGTGACATCTGTGACATCTGTGACATTTGTGACATCTGTGACATTTGTGACATCTGTGACATTTGTGACATCTGTGACATTTGTGACATTTGTGACATCTGTGACATATATGACATCTATGAAATCTGTGACATTTGTGACATCTGTGACATCTGTGACATCTGTAAGATCTGTGACATCTGTGACATTTGTGACATCTGTGACATTTGTGACATCTGTGAGATTTGTGACATTTGTGACATTTGTGACATCTGTGACATCTGTGACATCTGTAACATTTGTAACATTTGTGACATCTGTGACATCTGTGACATCTGTGACATTTGTGACATTTGTGACATCTGTGACATCTGTGACATCTGTGACATCTGTGACATCTGTGACATCTGTGACATTTGTGACATCTGTGACATTTGTGACATTTGTGACATCTGTGACATCTGTGACATTTGTGACATCTGTGACATCTGTGACATCTGTGACATTTGTGACATCTGTGACATCTGTGACATTTGTGACATCTGTGACATCTGTGACATTTGCGGCATCTGTGACATCTGTGACATCTGTGACATCTTTGACATTTGTGACATCTGTGACATATGTGACATTTGTGACATCTGTGACATTGGTGACATTTGTGACATTTGTGACATCTGTGACATCTGTGACATCTGTGACATTTGTGACATCTGTGACATCTGTGACATTTGTGACATCTGTGACATTTGTGACATTTGTGACATCTGTGACATCTGTGACATCTGTGACATCTGTGACATCTGTGACATCTGTGACATCTGTGACATCTGTGACATCTGTGACATTTGTGACATCTGTGACATCTGTGACATCTGTGACATCTGTGACATTTGTGACATCTGTGACATCATTGACATTTGTGACATTTGTGACATCTGTGACATCTGTGACATTTGTGACATTTGTGACATCTGTGACATCTGTGACATCTGTGACATTTGTGACATTTGTGACATCTGTGACATTTGTGACATTTCTGACATCTGTGACATCGGTGGCATTGGTGACATCTGTGACATCTGTGACATTTGTAACATTTGTAACATCTGTGACATCTGTGACATCTGTGACATTTGTGACATTTGTGACATCTGTGACATCGGTGACAGCTGTGACATCGGTGGCATTGGTGACATCTGTGACATCTGTGACATCTGTGGCATCGGTGACATCTGTGACATCTGTGACATTTGTGACATTTGTGACATCTGTGACATCTGCGACATCTGTGACATCTGTGACATCTGTGACATTTGTGACATCTGTGACATTTGTGACATTTGTGACATCTGTGACATCTGTGACATTTGTGACATCTGTGACATCTGTGACATCTGTGACATTTGTGACATCTGTGACATCTGTGACATTTGTGACAACTGTGACATATGTGACATTTGCGGCATCTGTGACATCTGTGACATCTGTGACATCTTTGACATTTGTGACATCTGTGACATCTGTGACATTTGTGACATCTGTGACATCGGTGACATTTGTGACATTTGTGACATCTGTGACATCTGTGACATCTGTGACATCTGTGACATCTGTGACATCTGTGACATTTGTGACATCTGTGACATTTGTGACATCTGTGACATTTGTGACATTTGTGACATCTGTGACATCTGTGACATCTGTGACATCTGTGACATCTGTGACATCTGTGACATCTGTGACATTTGTGACATCTGTGACATCTGTGACATCTGTGACATCTGTGACACTTCTGACATCTGTGACATCTGTGACATTTGTGACATTTGTGACATCTGTGACATTTGTGACATCTGTGACATTTGTGACATTTGTGACATCTGTGACATCTGTGACATCTGTGACATCTGTGACATCTGTGACATCTGTGACATCTGTGACATTTGTGACATCTGTGACATCTGTGACATTTGTGACATTTGTGACATCTGTGACATCTGTGACATCTGTGACATTTGTGACATTTGTGACATCTGTGACATTTGTGACATTTCTGACATCTGTGACATCTGTGACATCGGTGGCATCGGTGACATCTGTGACATCTGTGACATTTGTAACATTTGTAACATCTGTGACATCTGTGACATCAGTGACATTTGTGACATTTGTGACATCTGTGACATCGGTGACAGCTGTGACATCGGTGGCATTGGTGACATCTGTGACATCTGTGACATCTGTGGCATCGGTGACATCTGTGACATCTGTGACATTTGTGACATTTGTGACATCTGTGACATCTGCGACATCTGTGACATCTGTGACATCTGTGACATTTGTGACATCTGTGACATCTGTGGCATTTGTGACATCTGTGACATCTGTGACATCTGTGACATCTGTGACATCTGTGACATTTGTGACATTTGTGACATCTGTAACATCTTTGACATTTGCGACATTTGTGACATCTGTGACATCTTGACATCGGTGACATCTGTGGCATCTGTGACATTTGTGACATCTGTGACATCTGTGACATCTGTGACATTTGTAACATTTGTGACATCTGTGACATCTGTGACATCTGTGACATCTGTGACATTTGTGACATTTGTGACATCTGTGACATCTGTGACATCTGTGACATCTGTGATATTTGTGACATTTGTGACATCTGTGACATTTGTGACATCTGTGACATCTGTGGCATCTGTGACATCTGTGATATTTGTGACATTTGTGACATCTGTGACATCTGTGACATCTGTGACATCTGTGATATTTGTGACATTTGTAACATCTGTGACATTTGTGACATCTGTGACATCTGTGACATCTGTGACATCTGTGACATTTGTGACATCTGTGACATTTGTGACATTTGTGACATCTGTGACATCTGTGACATCTGTGACATCTGTGACATCTGTGAAATCTGTGACATTTGTGACATCTGTGACATCTGTGACATCTGTGACATTTGTGACATTTGTGACATCTGTGACATCTGTGACATCTGTGACATCTGTGACATCTGTGACATTTGTGACATTTGTGACATCTGTGACATCTGTGACATCTGTGACATCTGTGACATCTGTGACATTTGTGACATTTGTGACATCTGTGACATCTGTGACATCTGTGACATCTGTGACGTCTGTGACATTTGTGATATCTGTGACATCTGTGACATCTGGGACATTTGTGACATCTGTGACATTTGTGACATCTGTGACATTTGTGACATCTGTGACATTTGTGACATTTGTGACATCTGTGACATATATGACATCTATGACATCTGTGACATTTGTGACATCTGTGACATCTGTGACATCTGTGAGATCTGTGACATCTGTGACATTTGTGACATCTGTGACATTTGTGACATCTGTGAGATTTGTGACATTTGTGACATTTGTGACATCTGTGACATGTGTGACATCTGTGACATTTGTGACATTTGTGACATCTGTGACATCTGTGACATCTGTGACATCTGTGACGTCTGTGACATTTGTGACATCTGTGACATCTGTGACATCTGTGACATTTGTGACATCTGTGACATTTGTGACATCTGTGACATTTGTGACATCTGTGACATTTGTGACATTTGTGACATCTGTGACATATATGACATCTATGAAATCTGTGACATTTGTGACATCTGTGACATCTGTGACATCTGTAAGATCTGTGACATCTGTGACATTTGTGACATCTGTGACATTTGTGACATCTGTGAGATTTGTGACATTTGTGACATTTGTGACATCTGTGACATCTGTGACATCTGTGACATCTGTGATATTTGTGTCATTTGTGACATCTGTGACATCTGTGACATCTGTGACATCGGTGACATCTATGACATTTCTGACATCGGTGACATCGGTGAC
This sequence comes from Agriotes lineatus, assembly GCA_940337035.1. Classification (NCBI taxonomy): domain Eukaryota; kingdom Metazoa; phylum Arthropoda; class Insecta; order Coleoptera; family Elateridae; genus Agriotes; species Agriotes lineatus. The sequence goes on from CALNHX010007539.1 coordinate 51,324, forward strand.
ATCTGTGACATATGTGACATTTGTGACATCTGTGACATCTGTGACATCTGTGACATTTGTGACATTTGTGACATCTGTGACATCTGTGACATCTGTGACATCTGTGACATCTGTGACATTTGTGACATTTGTGACATCTGTGACATCTGTGACATCTGTGACATCTGTGACGTCTGTGACATTTGTGACATCTGTGACATCTGTGACATCTGTGACATTTGTGACATCTGTGACATTTGTGACATCTGTGACATTTGTGACATCTGTGACATTTGTGACATTTGTGACATCTGTGACATATATGACATCTATGAAATCTGTGACATTTGTGACATCTGTGACATCTGTGACATCTGTAAGATCTGTGACATCTGTGACATTTGTGACATCTGTGACATTTGTGACATCTGTGAGATTTGTGACATTTGTGACATTTGTGACATCTGTGACATCAGTGACATCTGTAACATTTGTAACATTTGTGACATCTGTGACATCTGTGACATCTGTGACATTTGTGACATTTGTGACATCTGTGACATCTGTGACATCTGTGACATCTGTGACATCTGTGACATCTGTGACATTTGTGACATCTGTGACATTTGTGACATTTGTGACATCTGTGACATCTGTGACATTTGTGACATCTGTGACATCTGTGACATCTGTGACATTTGTGACATCTGTGACATCTGTGACATTTGTGACATCTGTGACATCTGTGACATTTGCGGCATCTGTGACATCTGTGACATCTGTGACATCTTTGACATTTGTGACATCTGTGACATCTGTGACATTTGTGACATCTGTGACATTGGTGACATTTGTGACATTTGTGACATCTGTGACATCTGTGACATCTGTGACATCTGTGACATCTGTGACATCTGTGACATTTGTGACATCTGTGACATTTGTGACATTTGTGACATCTGTGACATCTGTGACATCTGTGACATCTGTGACATCTGTGACATCTGTGACATCTGTGACATCTGTGACATCTGTGACATTTGTGACATCTGTGACATCTGTGACATCTGTGACATCTGTGACATTTGTGACATCTGTGACATCATTGACATTTGTGACATTTGTGACATCTGTGACATCTGTGACATTTGTGACATTTGTGACATCTGTGACATCTGTGACATCTGTGACATTTGTGACATTTGTGACATCTGTGACATTTGTGACATTTCTGACATCTGTGACATCGGTGGCATTGGTGACATCTGTGACATCTGTGACATTTGTAACATTTGTAACATCTGTGACATCTGTGACATCTTTGACATTTGTGACATTTGTGACATCTGTGACATCGGTGACAGCTGTGACATCGGTGGCATTGGTGACATCTGTGACATCTGTGACATCTGTGGCATCGGTGACATCTGTGACATCTGTGACATTTGTGACATTTGTGACATCTGTGACATCTGCGACATCTGTGACATCTGTGACATCTGTGACATTTGTGACATCTGTGACATTTGTGACATTTGTGACATCTGTGACATCTGTGACATTTGTGACATCTGTGACATCTGTGACATCTGTGACATTTGTGACATCTGTGACATCTGTGACATTTGTGACAACTGTGACATCTGTGACATTTGCGGCATCTGTGACATCTGTGACATCTGTGACATCTTTGACATTTGTGACATCTGTGACATCTGTGACATTTGTGACATCTGTGACATCGGTGACATTTGTGACATTTGTGACATCTGTGACATCTGTGACATCTGTGACATCTGTGACATCTGTGACATCTGTGACATTTGTGACATCTGTGACATTTGTGACATCTGTGACATTTGTGACATTTGTGACATCTGTGACATCTGTGACATCTGTGACATCTGTGACATCTGTGACATCTGTGACATCTGTGACATTTGTGACATCTGTGACATCTGTGACATCTGTGACATCTGTGACACTTGTGACATCTGTGACATCGGTGACATTTGTGACATTTGTGACATCTGTGACATCTGTGACATTTGTGACATTTGTGACATCTGTGACATCTGTGACATCTGTGACATTTGTGACATTTGTGACATCTGTGACATTTGTGACATTTCTGACATCTGTGACATCTGTGACATCGGTGGCATCGGTGACATCTGTGACATCTGTGACATTTGTAACATTTGTAACATCTGTGACATCTGTGACATCAGTGACATTTGTGACATTTGTGACATCTGTGACATCGGTGACAGCTGTGACATCGGTGGCATTGGTGACATCTGTGACATCTGTGACATCTGTGGCATCGGTGACATCTGTGACATCTGTGACATTTGTGACATTTGTGACATCTGTGACATCTGCGACATCTGTGACATCTGTGACATCTGTGACATTTGTGACATCTGTGACATCTGTGGCATTTGTGACATCTGTGACATCTGTGACATCTGTGACATCTGTGACATCTGTGACATTTGTGACATTTGTGACATCTGTAACATCTTTGACATTTGCGACATTTGTGACATCTGTGACATCTTGACATCGGTGACATCTGTGGCATCTGTGACATTTGTGACATCTGTGACATCTGTGACATCTGTGACATTTGTAACATTTGTGACATCTGTGACATCTGTGACATCTGTGACATCTGTGACATTTGTGACATTTGTGACATCTGTGACATCTGTGACATCTGTGACATCTGTGATATTTGTGACATTTGTGACATCTGTGACATTTGTGACATCTGTGACATCTGTGGCATCTGTGACATCTGTGATATTTGTGACATTTGTGACATCTGTGACATCTGTGACATCTGTGACATCTGTGATATTTGTGACATTTGTGACATCTGTGACATTTGTGACATCTGTGACATCTGTGACATCTGTGACATCTGTGACATTTGTGACATCTGTGACATTTGTGACATTTGTGACATCTGTGACATCTGTGACATCTGTGACATCTGTGACATCTGTGAAATCTGTGACATTTGTGACATCTGTGACATCTGTGACATCTGTGACATTTGTGACATTTGTGACATCTGTGACATCTGTGACATCTGTGACATCTGTGACATCTGTGACATTTGTGACATTTGTGACATCTGTGACATCTGTGACATCTGTGACATCTGTGACATCTGTGACATTTGTGACATTTGTGACATCTGTGACATCTGTGACATCTGTGACGTCTGTGACATTTGTGATATCTGTGACATCTGTGACATCTGGGACATTTGTGACATCTGTGACATTTGTGACATCTGTGACATTTGTGACATCTGTGACATTTGTGACATTTGTGACATCTGTGACATATATGACATCTATGACATCTGTGACATTTGTGACATCTGTGACATCTGTGACATCTGTGAGATCTGTGACATCTGTGACATTTGTGACATCTGTGACATTTGTGACATCTGTGAGATTTGTGACATTTGTGACATTTGTGACATCTGTGACATGTGTGACATCTGTGACATTTGTGACATTTGTGACATCTGTGACATCTGTGACATCTGTGACATTTGTGACATCTGTGAGATTTGTGACATTTGTGACATTTGTGACATCTGTGACATCTGTGACATCTGTGACATTTGTGACATTTGTGACATCTGTGACATCTGTGACATCTGTGACATCTGTGACATCTGTGACATCTGTGACATCTGTGACATTTGTGACATCTGTGACATTTGTGACATTTGTGACATCTGTGACATCTGTGACATTTGTGACATCTGTGACATCTGTGACATCGGTGACATTTGTGACATCTGTGACATCTGTGACATTTGTGACATCTGTGACATCTGTGACATTTGCGGCATCTGTGACATCTGTGACATCTGTGACATCTGTGACATCTGTGACGTCTGTGACATTTGTGACATCTGTGACATCTGTGACATCGTTGACATTTGTGACATTTGTGACATCTGTGACATCTGTGACATCTGTGACATTTGTGACATCTGTGACATTTGTGACATTTGTGACATTTGTGACATCTGTGACATCTGTGACATCTGTGACATCTGTGACATCTGAGACATCTGTGACATCTGTGACATCTGTGACATTTGTGACATCTGTGACATCTGTGACATTTGCGGCATCTGTGACATCTGTGACATCTGTGACATCTTTGACATTTGTGACATCTGTGACATCTGTGACATTTGTGACATCTGTGACATCGGTGACATTTGTGACATTTGTGACATCTGTGACATCTGTGACATCTGTGACATCTGTGACATCTGTGACATCTGTAACATCTGTGACATTTGTGACATCCGTGACATTTGTGACATTTGTGACATCTGTGACATCTGTGACATCTGTGACATCTGTGACATCTGTGACATCGTTGACATTTGTGACATTTGTGACATCTGTGACATCTGTGACATCTGTGACATCTGTGACATCTGTGACATTTGTGACATTTGTGACATTTGTGACATCTGTGACATCTGTGACATCTGTGACATCTGTGACATCTGAGACATCTGTGACATCTGTGACATCTGTGACATTTGTGACATCTGTGACATCTGTGACATTTGCGGCATCTGTGACATCTGTGACATCTGTGACATCTTTGACATTTGTGACATCTGTGACATCTGTGACATTTTGTGACATCTGTGACATCGGTGACATTTGTGACATTTGTGACATCTGTGACATCTGTGACATCTGTGACATCTGTGACATCTGTGACATCTGTGACATCTGTGACATTTGTGACATCCGTGACATTTGTGACATTTGTGACATCTGTGACATCTGTGACATCTGTGACATCTGTGACATCTGTGACATCTGTGACATTTGTGACATCTGTGAAATCTGTGACATCTGTGACATTTGTGACATTTGTGACATCTGTGACATCTGTGACATCTGTGACATCTGTGACATCTGTGACATTGTGACATTTGTGACATCTGTGACATCTGTGACATCTGTGACATCTGTGACATCTGTGACATTTGTGACATTTGTGACATCTGTGACATCTGTGACATCTGTGACATCTGTGACGTCTGTGACATTTGTGACATCTGTGACATCTGTGACATCTGGGACATTTGTGACATCTGTGACATTTGTGACATCTGTGACATTTGTGACATCTGTGACATCTGTGACATCTGTGACATTTGTGACACTTGTGACATCTGTGACATCGGTGACATTTGTGGACATTTGTGACATCTGTGACATCTGTGACATTTGTGACATTTGTGACATCTGTGACATCTGTGACATCTGTGACATTTGTGACATTTGTGACATCTGTGACATTTGTGACATTTCTGACATCTGTGACATCTGTGACATCGGTGGCATCGGTGACATCTGTGACATCTGTGACATTTGTAACATTTGTAACATCTGTGACATCTGTGACATCTGTGACATTTGTGACATTTGTGACATCTGTGACATCGGTGACAGCTGTGACATCGGTGGCATTGGTGACATCTGTGACATCTGTGACATCTGTGGCATCGGTGACATCTGTGACATCTGTGACATTTGTGACATTTGTGACATCTGTGACATCTGCGACATCTGTGACATCTGTGACATCTGTGACATTTGTGACATCTGTGACATCTGTGGCATTTGTGACATCTGTGACATCTGTGACATCCGTGACATCTGTGACATCTGTGACATTTGTGACATTTGTGACATCTGTAACATCTGTGACATTTGCGACATTTGTGACATCTGTGACATCTGTGACATCGGTGACATCTGTGGCATCTGTGACATTTGTGACATCTGTGACATCTGTGACATCTGTGACATTTGTAACATCTGTGACATCTGTGACATCTGTGACATCTGTGACATTTGTGACATTTGTGACATCTGTGACATCTGTGACATCTGTGACATCTGTGATATTTGTGACATTTGTGACATCTGTGACATTTGTGACATCTGTGACATCTGTGGCATCTGTGACATCTGTGATATTTGTGACATTTGTGACATCTGTGACATCTGTGACATCTGTGACATCTGTGATATTGTGACATTTGTGACATCTGTGACATCGGTGACATCTATGACATTTGTGACATCGGTGACATCGGTGACATCTGTGACATATGTGACATCTGTGATATTTGTGACATTTGTGACATCTGTGACATCTGTGACATCTGTGACATCTGTGCTATTTGTGACATTTGTGACATCTGTGACATCTGTGACATCTGTGACATCGGTGACATCTATGACATTTGTGACATCGGTGACATCGGTGTCATCTGTGACATATGTGACATTTGTGACATCTGTGACATCTGTGACATCTGTGACATTTGTGACATTTGTGACATCTGTGACATCTGTGACATCTGTGACATCTGTGACATTTGTGACATTTGTGACATCTGTGACATCTGTGACATCTGTGACATCTGTGACGTCTGTGACATTTGTGACATCTGTGACATCTGTGACATCTGTGACATTTGTGACATCTGTGACATTTGTGACATCTGTGACATTTGTGACATCTGTGACATTTGTGACATTGTGACATCTGTGACATATATGACATCTATTACATCTGTGACATTTGTGACATCTGTGACATCTGTGACATCTGTGAGATCTGTGACATCTGTGACATTTGTTACATCTGTGACATTTGTGACATCTGTGAGATTTGTGACATTTGTGACATTTGTGACATCTGTGACATCTGTGACATCTGTGACATTTGTGACATTTGTGACATCTGTGACATCTGTGACATCTGTGACATTTGTGACATTTGTGACATCTGTGACATCTGTGACATCTGTGACATTTGTGACATTTGTGACTCTGTGACATCTGTGACATCTGTGACATTTGTGACATTTGTGACATCTGTGACATCTGTGACATCTGTGACATTTGTGACATTTGTGACATCTGTAACATCTGTGACATTTGCGACATTTGTGACATCTGTGACATCTGTGACATCGGTGACATCTGTGGCATCTGTGACATTTGTGACATCTGTGACATCTGTGACATCTGTGACATTTGTAACATTTGTGACATCTGTGACATCTGTGACATCTGTGACATTTGTGACATTTGTGACATCTGTGACATCTGTGACATCTGTGACATCTGTGATATTTGTGACATTTGTGACATCTGTGACATTTGTGACATCTGTGACATCTGTGGCATCTGTGACATCTGTGATATTTGTGACATTTGTGACATCTGTGACATCTGTGACATCTGTGACATCTGTGATATTTGTGACATTTGTGACATCTGTGACATTTGTGACATCTGTGACATCGGTGACATCTATGACATTTGTGACATCGGTGACATCGGTGACATCTGTGACATATGTGACATCTGTGATATTTGTGACATTTGTGACATCTGTGACATCTGTGACATCTGTGCTATTTGTGACATTTGTGACATCTGTGACATCTGTGACATCTGTGACATCGGTGACATCTATGACATTTGTGACATCGGTGACATCGGTGACATCTGTGACATATGTGACATTTGTGACATCTGTGACATCTGTGACATCTGTGACATTTGTGACATTTGTGACATCTGTGACATCTGTGACATCTGTGACATCTGTGACATTTGTGACATTTGTGACAGCTGTGACATCCTGTGACATCTGTGACATCTTGAGACGTCTGTGACATTTGTGACATCTGTGACATCTGTGACATCTGTGGACATTTGTGACATCTGTGACATTGTGACATCTGTGACATTTGTGACATCTGTGACATTTGTGACATTTGTGACATCTGTGACATATATGACATCTATTACATCTGTGACATTTGTGACATCTGTGACATCTGTGACATCTGTGAGATCAGTGACATCTGTGACATTTGTTACATCTGTGACATTTGTGACATCTGTGAGATTTGTGACATTTGTGACATTTGTGACATCTGTGACATCTGTGACATCTGTGACATTTGTGACATTTGTGACATCTGTGACATCTGTGACATCTGTGACATTTTGTGACATTTGTGACATCTGTGACATCTGTGACAACTGTGACATCTGTGACATCTGTGACATCTGTGACATTTGAGACATCTGTGACATTTGTGACATTTGTGACATCTGTGACATCTGTGACATTTGTGACATCTGTGACATCTGTGACATCAGTGACATTTGTGACATCTGTGACATCTGTGACATTTGTGACATCTGTGACATCTGTGACATTTGCGGCATCTGTGACATCTGTGTCATCTGTGACATTTGTGACATCTGTGACATCTGTGACATCTGTGACATTTGTGACATCTGTGACATCTGTGACATTTGTGACATCTGTGACATCTGTGACATTTGCGGCATCTGTGACATCTGTGCATTTGTGACATCTTTGACATTTGTGACATCTGTGACATCTGTGACATTTGTGACATCTGTGACATCGGTGACATTTGTGACATTTGTGACATCTGTGACATCTGTGATATCTGCTGACATTTGTGACGATTTGTGACATCTGTGACATCTGTGACATCTGTGACATCTGTGACATCGGTGACATTTGTGACATTTGTGACATCTGTGACATCTGTAACATCTGTGACATTTGTGACATTTGTGACATTTGTGACAATCTGTGACATCTGCGACATCTGTGACATCTGTGACATCTGTGACATTTGTGACATCTGTGACATCTGTGGCATTTGTGACATCTGTGACATCTGTGACATCCGTGACATCTGTGACATCTGTGACATTTGTGACATTTGTGACATCTGTAACATCTGTGACATTTGCGACATTTGTGACATCTGTGACATCTGTGACATCGGTGACATCTGTGGCATCTGTGACATTTGTGACATCTGTGACATTTGTGACATTTGTGACATCTGTGACATCTGTGACATCTGTGACATCTGTGACATCTGTGACATCGTTGACATTTGTGACATTTGTGACATCTGTGACATCTGTGACATCTGTGACATCTGTGACATCTGTGACATTTGTGACATTTGTGACATTTGTGACATCTGTGACATCTGTGACATCTGTGACATCTGTGACATCTGAGACATCTGTGACATCTGTGACATCTGTGACATTTGTGACATCTGTGACATCTGTGACATTTGCGGCATCTGTGACATCTGTGACATCTGTGACATCTTTGACATTTGTGACATCTGTGACATCTGTGACATTTGTGACATCTGTGACATCGGTGACATTTGTGACATTTGTGACATCTGTGACATCTGTGACATCTGTGACATCTGTGACATCTGTGACATCTGTGACATCTGTGACATTTGTGACATCCGTGACATTTGTGACATTTGTGACATCTGTGACATCTGTGACATCTGTGACATCTGTGACATCTGTGACATCTGTGACATTTGTGACATCTGTGAAATCTGTGACATCTGTGACATTTGTGACATTTGTGACATCTGTGACATCTGTGACATCTGTGACATCTGTGACATCTGTGACATTTGTGACATTTGTGACATCTGTGACATCTGTGACATCTGTGACATCTGTGACATCTGTGACATTTGTGACATTTGTGACATCTGTGACATCTGTGACATCTGTGACATCTGTGACGTCTGTGACATTTGTGACATCTGTGACATCTGTGACATCTGGGACATTTGTGACATCTGTGACATTTGTGACATCTGTGACATTTGTGACATCTGTGACATCTGTGACATCTGTGACATCTGTGACACTTGTGACATCTGTGACATCGGTGACATTTGTGACATTTGTGACATCTGTGACATCTGTGACATTTGTGACATTTGTGACATCTGTGACATCTGTGACATCTGTGACATTTGTGACATTTGTGACATCTGTGACATTTGTGACATTTCTGACATCTGTGACATCTGTGACATCGGTGGCATCGGTGACATCTGTGACATCTGTGACATTTGTAACATTTGTAACATCTGTGACATCTGTGACATCTGTGACATTTGTGACATTTGTGACATCTGTGACATCGGTGACAGCTGTGACATCGGTGGCATTGGTGACATCTGTGACATCTGTGACATCTGTGGCATCGGTGACATCTGTGACATCTGTGACATTTGTGACATTTGTGACATCTGTGACATCTGCGACATCTGTGACATCTGTGACATCTGTGACATTTGTGACATCTGTGACATCTGTGGCATTTGTGACATCTGTGACATCTGTGACATCCGTGACATCTGTGACATCTGTGACATTTGTGACATTTGTGACATCTGTAACATCTGTGACATTTGCGACATTTGTGACATCTGTGACATCTGTGACATCGGTGACATCTGTGGCATCTGTGACATTTGTGACATCTGTGACATCTGTGACATCTGTGACATTTGTAACATCTGTGACATCTGTGACATCTGTGACATCTGTGACATTTGTGACATTTGTGACATCTGTGACATCTGTGACATCTGTGACATCTGTGATATTTGTGACATTTGTGACATCTGTGACATTTGTGACATCTGTGACATCTGTGGCATCTGTGACATCTGTGATATTTGTGACATTTGTGACATCTGTGACATCTGTGACATCTGTGACATCTGTGATATTTGTGACATTTGTGACATCTGTGACATCGGTGACATCTATGACATTTGTGACATCGGTGACATCGGTGACATCTGTGACATATGTGACATCTGTGATATTTGTGACATTTGTGACATCTGTGACATCTGTGACATCTGTGACATCTGTGCTATTTGTGACATTTGTGACATCTGTGACATCTGTGACATCTGTGACATCGGTGACATCTATGACATTTGTGACATCGGTGACATCGGTGACATCTGTGACATATGTGACATTTGTGACATCTGTGACATCTGTGACATCTGTGACATTTGTGACATTTGTGACATCTGTGACATCTGTGACATCTGTGACATCTGTGACATTTGTGACATTTGTGACATCTGTGACATCTGTGACATCTGTGACATCTGTGACGTCTGTGACATTTGTGACATCTGTGACATCTGTGACATCTGTGACATTTGTGACATCTGTGACATTTGTGACATCTGTGACATTTGTGACATCTGTGACATTTGTGACATTTGTGACATCTGTGACATATATGACATCTATTACATCTGTGACATTTGTGACATCTGTGACATCTGTGACATCTGTGAGATCTGTGACATCTGTGACATTTGTTACATCTGTGACATTTGTGACATCTGTGAGATTTGTGACATTTGTGACATTTGTGACATCTGTGACATCTGTGACATCTGTGACATTTGTGACATTTGTGACATCTGTGACATCTGTGACATCTGTGACATTTGTGACATTTGTGACATCTGTGACATCTGTGACATCTGTGACATTTGTGACATTTGTGACATCTGTGACATCTGTGACATCTGTGACATTTGTGACATTTGTGACATCTGTGACATCTGTGACATCTGTGACATTTGTGACATTTGTGACATCTGTAACATCTGTGACATTTGCGACATTTGTGACATCTGTGACATCTGTGACATCGGTGACATCTGTGGCATCTGTGACATTTGTGACATCTGTGACATCTGTGACATCTGTGACATTTGTAACATTTGTGACATCTGTGACATCTGTGACATCTGTGACATCTGTGACATTTGTGACATTTGTGACATCTGTGACATCTGTGACATCTGTGACATCTGTGATATTTGTGACATTTGTGACATCTGTGGCATCTGTGACATCTGTGATATTTGTGACATTTGTGACATCTGTGACATCTGTGACATCTGTGACATCTGTGATATTTGTGACATTTGTGACATCTGTGACATTTGTGACATCTGTGACATCGGTGACATCTATGACATTTGTGACATCGGTGACATCGGTGACATCTGTGACATATGTGACATCTGTGATATTTGTGACATTTGTGACATCTGTGACATCTGTGACATCTGTGCTATTTGTGACATTTGTGACATCTGTGACATCTGTGACATCTGTGACATCGGTGACATCTATGACATTTGTGACATCGGTGACATCGGTGACATCTGTGACATATGTGACATTTGTGACATCTGTGACATCTGTGACATCTGTGACATTTGTGACATTTGTGACATCTGTGACATCTGTGACATCTGTGACATCTGTGACATTTGTGACATTTGTGACATCTGTGACATCTGTGACATCTGTGACATCTGTGACGTCTGTGACATTTGTGACATCTGTGACATCTGTGACATCTGTGACATTTGTGACATCTGTGACATTTGTGACATCTGTGACATTTGTGACATCTGTGACATTTGTGACATTTGTGACATCTGTGACATATATGACATCTATTACATCTGTGACATTTGTGACATCTGTGACATCTGTGACATCTGTGAGATCTGTGACATCTGTGACATTTGTTACATCTGTGACATTTGTGACATCTGTGAGATTTGTGACATTTGTGACATTTGTGACATCTGTGACATCTGTGACATCTGTGACATTTGTGACATTTGTGACATCTGTGACATCTGTGACATCTGTGACATTTGTGACATTTGTGACATCTGTGACATCTGTGACAACTGTGACATCTGTGACATCTGTGACATCTGTGACATTTGAGACATCTGTGACATTTGTGACATTTGTGACATCTGTGACATCTGTGACATTTGTGACATCTGTGACATCTGTGACATCAGTGACATTTGTGACATCTGTGACATCTGTGACATTTGTGACATCTGTGACATCTGTGACATTTGCGGCATCTGTGACATCTGTGACATCTGTGACATTTGTGACATCTGTGACATCTGTGACGTCTGTGACATTTGTGACATCTGTGACATCTGTGACATTTGTGACATCTGTGACATCTGTGACATTTGCGGCATCTGTGACATCTGTGACATCTGTGACATCTTTGACATTTGTGACATCTGTGACATCTGTGACATTTGTGACATCTGTGACATCGGTGACATTTGTGACATTTGTGACATCTGTGACATCTGTGATATCTGTGACATTTGCGACATTTGTGACATCTGTGACATCTGTGACATCTGTGACATCTGTGACATCGGTGACATTTGTGACATTTGTGACATCTGTGACATCTGTGACATCTGTGACATTTGTGACATTTGTGACATTTGTGACATCTGTGACATCTGCGACATCTGTGACATCTGTGACATCTGTGACATTTGTGACATCTGTGACATCTGTGGCATTTGTGACATCTGTGACATCTGTGACATCCGTGACATCTGTGACATCTGTGACATTTGTGACATTTGTGACATCTGTAACATCTGTGACATTTGCGACATTTGTGACATCTGTGACATCTGTGACATCGGTGACATCTGTGGCATCTGTGACATTTGTGACATCTGTGACATCTGTGACATCTGTGACATTTGTAACATTTGTGACATCTTTGACATCTGTGACATCTGTGACATCTGTGACATTTGTGACATTTGTGACATCTGTGACATCTGTGACATCTGTGACATCTGTGATATTTGTGACATTTGTGACATCTGTGACATTTGTGACATCTGTGACATCTGTGGCATCTGTGACATCTGTGATATTTGTGACATTTGTGACATCTGTGACATCTGTGACATCTGTGACATCTGTGATATTTGTGACATTTGTGACATCTGTGACATTTGTGACATCTGTGACATCGGTGACATCTATGACATTTGTGACATCGGTGACATCGGTGACATCTGTGACATATGTGACATCTGTGATATTTGTGACATTTGTGACATCTGTGACATCTGTGACATCTGTGACATCTGTGCTATTTGTGACATTTGTGACATCTGTGACATCTGTGACATCTGTGACATCGGTGACATCTATCACATTTGTGACATCGGTGACATCGGTGACATCTGTGACATATGTGACATTTGTGACATCTGTGACATCTGTGACATCTGTGACATTTGTGACATTTGTGACATCTGTGACATCTGTGACATCTGTGACATCTGTGACATCTGTGACATTTGTGACATTTGTGACATCTGTGACATCTGTGACATCTGTGACATCTGTGACGTCTGTGACATTTGTGACATCTGTGACATCTGTGACATCTGTGACATTTGTGACATCTGTGACATTTGTGACATCTGTGACATTTGTGACATCTGTGACATTTGTGACATTTGTGACATCTGTGACATATATGACATCTATTACATCTGTGACATTTGTGACATCTGTGACATCTGTGACATTTGTGACATCTGTGACATCTGTGACATTTGCGGCATCTGTGACATCTGTGACATCTTTGACATTTGTGACATCTGTGACATCTGTGACATCTGTGACATCTGTGACATTTGTGACATTTGTGACATTTGTGACATCTGTGAGATTTGTGACATTTGTGACATTTGTGACATTTGTGACATTTGTGACATTTGTGACATTTGTGACATCTGTGAGATTTGTGACATTTGTGACATTTGTGACATTTGTGACATCTGTGACATCTGTGACATCTGTGACATTTGTTACATCTGTGACATTTGTGACATCTGTGAGATTTGTGACATTTGTGACATTTGTGACATCTGTGACATCGGTGACATTTGTGACATTTGTGACATCTGTGACATCTGTGACATCTGTGACATTTGTGACATCTGTGACATCTGTGACAACTGTGACATCTGTGACATCTGAGACATCTGTGACATTTGAGACATCTGTGACATTTGTGACATTTGTGACATCTGTGACATCTGTGACATTTGTGACATCTGTGACATCTGTGACATCAGTGACATTTGTGACATCTGTGACATCTGTGACATTTGTGACATCTGTGACATCTGTGACATTTGCGGCATCTGTGACATCTGTGACATCTGTGACATTTGTGACATCTGTGACATCTGTGACATCTGTGACATTTGTGACATCTGTGACATCTGTGACATTTGTGACATCTGTGACATCTGTGACATTTGCGGCATCTGTGACATCTGTGACATCTGTGACATCTTTGACATTTGTGACATCTGTGACATCTGTGACATTTGTGACATCTGTGACATCGGTGACATTTGTGACATTTGTGACATCTGTGACATCTGTGATATCTGTGACATTTGCGACATTTGTGACATCTGTGACATCTGTGACATCTGTGACATCTGTGACATCGGTGACATTTGTGACATTTGTGACATCTGTGACATCTGTGACATCTGTGACATTTGTGACATTTGTGACATTTGTGACATCTGTGACATCTGCGACATCTGTGACATCTGTGACATCTGTGACATTTGTGACATCTGTGACATCTGTGGCATTTGTGACATCTGTGACATCTGTGACATCCGTGACATCTGTGACATCTGTGACATTTGTGACATTTGTGACATCTGTAACATCTGTGACATTTGCGACATTTGTGACATCTGTGACATCTGTGACATCGGTGACATCTGTGGCATCTGTGACATTTGTGACATCTGTGACATCTGTGACATCTGTGACATTTGTAACATTTGTGACATCTTTGACATCTGTGACATCTGTGACATCTGTGACATTTGTGACATTTGTGACATCTGTGACATCTGTGACATCTGTGACATCTGTGATATTTGTGACATTTGTGACATCTGTGACATTTGTGACATCTGTGACATCTGTGGCATCTGTGACATCTGTGATATTTGTGACATTTGTGACATCTGTGACATTTGTGACATTTGTGACATCTGTGACATCTGTGACATCTGTGACATTTGTGACATTTGTGACATCTGTGACATCTGTGACAACTGTGACATCTGTGACATCTGTGACATCTGTGACATTTGAGACATCTGTGACATTTGTGACATTTGTGACATCTGTGACATCTGTGACATTTGTGACATCTGTGACATCTGTGACATCAGTGACATTTGTGACATCTGTGACATCTGTGACATTTGTGACATCTGTGACATCTGTGACATTTGCGGCATCTGTGACATCTGTGACATCTGTGACATTTGTGACATCTGTGACATCTGTGACATCTGTGACATTTGTGACATCTGTGACATCTGTGACATTTGTGACATCTGTGACATCTGTGACATTTGCGGCATCTGTGACATCTGTGACATCTGTGACATCTTTGACATTTGTGACATCTGTGACATCTGTGACATTTGTGACATCTGTGACATCGGTGACATTTGTGACATTTGTGACATCTGTGACATCTGTGATATCTGTGACATTTGCGACATTTGTGACATCTGTGACATCTGTGACATCTGTGACATCTGTGACATCGGTGACATTTGTGACATTTGTGACATCTGTGACATCTGTGACATCTGTGACATTTGTGACATTTGTGACATTTGTGACATCTGTGACATCTGCGACATCTGTGACATCTGTGACATCTGTGACATTTGTGACATCTGTGACATCTGTGGCATTTGTGACATCTGTGACATCTGTGACATCCGTGACATCTGTGACATCTGTGACATTTGTGACATTTGTGACATCTGTAACATCTGTGACATTTGCGACATTTGTGACATCTGTGACATCTGTGACATCGGTGACATCTGTGGCATCTGTGACATTTGTGACATCTGTGACATCTGTGACATTTGTAACATTTGTGACATCTTTGACATCTGTGACATCTGTGACATCTGTGACATTTGTGACATTTGTGACATCTGTGACATCTGTGACATCTGTGACATCTGTGATATTTGTGACATTTGTGACATCTGTGACATTTGTGACATCTGTGACATCTGTGGCATCTGTGACATCTGTGATATTTGTGACATTTGTGACATCTGTGACATCTGTGACATCTGTGACATCTGTGATATTTGTGACATTTGTGACATCTGTGACATTTGTGACATCTGTGACATCGGTGACATCTATGACATTTGTGACATCGGTGACATCGGTGACATCTGTGACATATGTGACATCTGTGATATTTGTGACATTTGTGACATCTGTGACATCTGTGACATCTGTGACATCTGTGCTATTTGTGACATTTGTGACATCTGTGACATCTGTGACATCTGTGACATCGGTGACATCTATCACATTTGTGACATCGGTGACATCGGTGACATCTGTGACATATGTGACATTTGTGACATCTGTGACATCTGTGACATCTGTGACATTTGTGACATTTGTGACATCTGTGACATCTGTGACATCTGTGACATCTGTGACATCTGTGACATTTGTGACATTTGTGACATCTGTGACATCTGTGACATCTGTGACATCTGTGACGTCTGTGACATTTGTGACATCTGTGACATCTGTGACATCTGTGACATTTGTGACATCTGTGACATTTGTGACATCTGTGACATTTGTGACATCTGTGACATTTGTGACATTTGTGACATCTGTGACATATATGACATCTATTACATCTGTGACATTTGTGACATCTGTGACATCTGTGACATTTGTGACATCTGTGACATCTGTGACATTTGCGGCATCTGTGACATCTGTGACATCTTTGACATTTGTGACATCTGTGACATCTGTGACATCTGTGACATCTGTGACATTTGTGACATTTGTGACATTTGTGACATCTGTGAGATTTGTGACATTTGTGACATTTGTGACATTTGTGACATTTGTGACATTTGTGACATTTGTGACATCTGTGAGATTTGTGACATTTGTGACATTTGTGACATTTGTGACATCTGTGACATCTGTGACATCTGTGACATTTGTTACATCTGTGACATTTGTGACATCTGTGAGATTTGTGACATTTGTGACATTTGTGACATCTGTGACATCGGTGACATTTGTGACATTTGTGACATCTGTGACATCTGTGACATCTGTGACATTTGTGACATCTGTGACATCTGTGACAACTGTGACATCTGTGACATCTGAGACATCTGTGACATTTGAGACATCTGTGACATTTGTGACATTTGTGACATCTGTGACATCTGTGACATTTGTGACATCTGTGACATCTGTGACATCAGTGACATTTGTGACATCTGTGACATCTGTGACATTTGTGACATCTGTGACATCTGTGACATTTGCGGCATCTGTGACATCTGTGACATCTGTGACATTTGTGACATCTGTGACATCTGTGACATCTGTGACATTTGTGACATCTGTGACATCTGTGACATTTGTGACATCTGTGACATCTGTGACATTTGCGGCATCTGTGACATCTGTGACATCTGTGACATCTTTGACATTTGTGACATCTGTGACATCTGTGACATTTGTGACATCTGTGACATCGGTGACATTTGTGACATTTGTGACATCTGTGACATCTGTGATATCTGTGACATTTGCGACATTTGTGACATCTGTGACATCTGTGACATCTGTGACATCTGTGACATCGGTGACATTTGTGACATTTGTGACATCTGTGACATCTGTGACATCTGTGACATTTGTGACATTTGTGACATTTGTGACATCTGTGACATCTGCGACATCTGTGACATCTGTGACATCTGTGACATTTGTGACATCTGTGACATCTGTGGCATTTGTGACATCTGTGACATCTGTGACATCCGTGACATCTGTGACATCTGTGACATTTGTGACATTTGTGACATCTGTAACATCTGTGACATTTGCGACATTTGTGACATCTGTGACATCTGTGACATCGGTGACATCTGTGGCATCTGTGACATTTGTGACATCTGTGACATCTGTGACATCTGTGACATTTGTAACATTTGTGACATCTTTGACATCTGTGACATCTGTGACATCTGTGACATTTGTGACATTTGTGACATCTGTGACATCTGTGACATCTGTGACATCTGTGATATTTGTGACATTTGTGACATCTGTGACATTTGTGACATCTGTGACATCTGTGGCATCTGTGACATCTGTGATATTTGTGACATTTGTGACATCTGTGACATCTGTGACATCTGTGACATCTGTGATATTTGTGACATTTGTGACATCTGTGACATTTGTGACATCTGTGACATCGGTGACATCTATGACATTTGTGACATCGGTGACATCGGTGACATCTGTGACATATGTGACATCTGTGATATTTGTGACATTTGTGACATCTGTGACATCTGTGACATCTGTGACATCTGTGCTATTTGTGACATTTGTGACATCTGTGACATCTGTGACATCTGTGACATCGGTGACATCTATCACATTTGTGACATCGGTGACATCGGTGACATCTGTGACATATGTGACATTTGTGACATCTGTGACATCTGTGACATCTGTGACATTTGTGACATTTGTGACATCTGTGACATCTGTGACATCTGTGACATCTGTGACATCTGTGACATTTGTGACATTTGTGACATCTGTGACATCTGTGACATCTGTGACATCTGTGACGTCTGTGACATTTGTGACATCTGTGACATCTGTGACATCTGTGACATTTGTGACATCTGTGACATTTGTGACATCTGTGACATTTGTGACATCTGTGACATTTGTGACATTTGTGACATCTGTGACATATATGACATCTATTACATCTGTGACATTTGTGACATCTGTGACATCTGTGACATTTGTGACATCTGTGACATCTGTGACATTTGCGGCATCTGTGACATCTGTGACATCTGTGACATCTTGACATTTGTGACATCTGTGACATCTGTGACATTTGTGACATCTGTGACATCGGTGACATTTGTGACATTTGTGACATCTGTGACATCTGTGACATCTGTGACATTTGTGACATTTGTGACATTTGTGACATCTGTGACATCTGTGACATCTGTGAATTGTGACATTTGTGACATTGTGACATCTGTGAGATTTGTGACATCTTGTGACATCTGTGACATTTGTGACATCTGTGACATTGTGTGACATCTGTGAGATTTGTGACATTTGTGACATTTGTGACATTTGTGACATCTGGTGACATCTGTGATATCTGTGACATTGTGACATTGTGACATCTGTGACATCTGTGACATCTGTGACATCTGTGACATCGGTGACATTTGTGACATTTGTGACATCTGTGACAGCTGTAACATCTGTGACATTTGTGACATTTGTGACATTTGTGACATCTGTGACATCTGCGACATCTGTGACATCTGTGACATCTGTGACATTTGTGACATCTGTGACATCTGTGGCATTTGTGACATCTGTGACATCTGTGACATCCGTGACATCTGTGACATCTGTGACATTTGTGACATTTGTGACATCTGTAACATCTGTGACATTTGCGACATTTGTGACATCTGTGACATCTGTGACATCGGTGACATCTGTGGCATCTGTGACATTTGTGACATCTGTGACATCTGTGACATTTGTGACATCTTGTGACATCTGTGACATCTGTGACATCTGTGACATTCTGTGACATCTGTTGACATTTGTG
Organism: Agriotes lineatus; assembly: GCA_940337035.1. NCBI lineage: Eukaryota > Metazoa > Arthropoda > Insecta > Coleoptera > Elateridae > Agriotes > Agriotes lineatus. The sequence goes on from CALNHX010007539.1 coordinate 71,943, forward strand.
ACATTTGTGACATTCTGTGACATCTGTGACATCTGTGACATCTGTGACATCTGTGACATTTGTGACATCTGTGACATTGTGACATCTGTGACATCTGTGACATCTGTGACATCTTGTGACATCTGTGACATCTGTGACATCTGTGACATCTGTGACATTTGTGACATCTGTGACATCTGTGACATTTGTGACATCTGTGACATCTGTGACATCTGTGACATCTGTGACATTTGTGACATCTGTGACATCTGTGACATCTGTGACATCTGTGACATCGTGACATTGTGACATTTGTGACATCTGTGACATCTGTGACATCTGTGACATCTGTGACATCTGTGACATTCTGTGACATCTGTGACATCTGTGACATCTGTGACATCTGTGACATCTGTGACATTTGTGACATCTGTGACATCTGTGACATCTGTGACATCTGTGACATTTGTGACATCTGTGAAATCTGTGACATCTGTGACATCTGTGACATTGTGACATCTGTGACATCTGTGACATCTGTGACATCTGTGACATCTGTGACATTTGTGACATTTGTGACATCTGTGACATCTGTGACATCTGTGACATCTGTGACATCTGTGACATTTGTGACATTTGTGACATCTGTGACATCTGTGACATCTGTGACATCTGTGACGTTGTGACATTTGTGACATCTGTGACATTCTGTGACATCTGGGACATCTGGTGACATCTGTGACATTTGTGACATCTGTGACATTCTTGTGACATCTGTGACATCTGTGACATCTGT
>CALNHX010007540.1:0-72714 GCA_940337035.1 Agriotes lineatus
TACAATAGCCCTTCGGAACTGGCTCAAATGGAGACGGCGTGTGCAGCTCTTTAATGACTAAACAAATGATTAAAGCCAAGAGGACGCCAACGGATTTTTACCAAATAACGAAAAGTGTATCCAGGTATTCAAAGAGAATTCGTAAACTCAAGTAGCACAAAATATTATGAAAGAGAAGCTCAAGTCAAGTACAGGTAGCAGCAACAAAATCAAAACCATAAAGCCGGTATCGCAGTATAATAGTCATTAATTCATATATAAACTGCATACATTTTAATACTTACAAATTCACAATATAGCAATACAATATTATCGCACACATTAAAAGAAGGCAGTAGTTTGCAAGGCGATTATACAACGATGTCTATTTCGTGGGTTGGGAGGAAACGTTTAGTGTGTTTCCAGGTACAAAGCTCGCGGAGTGAAATGTTTATCCACAAGTTCATGTCAGGATTCCAAACGTCAAAGTACCTGAACGGAGCTCAAAGCTACAGAATACTGGTCGCCAGTAAATGTTTAGAAGAAGGGGAAACTTTACTTGTAGGTACGTCCCGGAGTCGAGTCTCTTCCTGCGCTCTATGAAATTCACGAAACAGGTGTGGAGCGGGCCGCTACTAGTAGATTGGACGGGTCAATATAATGCCCCTGAGAGACATCCGTCATCCAGATGCTAACTAACACCTCTGCAAACTCTGCCCTACGGCTCCTCACTGACTGCATTAAGGAGAAAATAGTTCACGATAGATCACAGGTGAACTTCCATACTAGTTATAAAAGATCATAACTTTGTGTCGGACCAAAAAATCACAAGCCTGCACAATTGACAGAAACACTAAAATAGTGAAGTCAATTATATTTTTAACTAATGCTCAAATTGTTTTTCCTGAGATCTAACGTAAGGTTCCCAGTAACGGCTATGAGGTTGATACTCGCATACGGTTATATTGTTTATAACATTTTCATAAAGTGCAATGAAAATTCTACGAAGTAATTGTTCTTCAGATGTGTTAAATGATTCTAATGATAGTAATATTTTTTAACAAAAATATTGAGTGGGTTTTCATGGTAACAAAAAGATTTGCTACATCAAGATATCTATTATTCAGAATTCAATTGTAGTTATTTTTAAAATTAGATGATTGCGAATAGAATAGTATACATACCACGGTGAAAAGTTTCATTCCTGTCTCGAGATAAAGTTAACCTCTCGACAGGAATGAAATACTTCCCACCTTGGTATGTAATATACTATTTCATTTATTTGTATGTACTTTACTGCATTTTCAAATATAATCTATTAATTGTTCGATCTGATCATATTCAATTGCTTTTCTTTTTGCTTATATTAGGCTTTGTACACTTTTTTCGCGCTTAGGTCCTATTTGAATTCAATTGAATTTAACGCCAGGGGCTAGCTTGCCCTTGAAAAGAAGAACACTGTACGATTATCACAGGTCGTGTTGTGACTTCACCCACGGTTTCATTTTGCCTCCAAAGCACTGGGAGTAGTGATGATTATCCGTTATCGTTGTGACGTGGTGGATAGTGCTTAACTATGAGTATTGTTTGCCGGTTGTCTTCTTATCGCAAAAGTTAATACAAAACAACACTAATTTAAAGAAAAAGATTGTGATAAAACGTACTTAACATTAGAAATACAAAATTACTATAACTAGGCAGAAAGTCAGTATCGTAACACAATAACTAACCTATTATTCAAATTTCCCATTTTTAAAATCTCCCACGTTTGGCTGATTCGAAAATTTGAATTGTGTAAGAATAACTGACCAACAATAAAGAATAACAACCGACTAGGAACGAAAGTTATTTTTTGCGGTAATCGCTGAGGCGGCGTCGTGTATTGCATGCACCTATATTAGTGATGCAACCTAAAAAAAAACCGTTCGTTTTTTTTAAAAAAAACCTGTTTTTTTTGTAAAAAAAACCAAGCGGTCTGGTTTTTTATTTAAATTGGTTTTTTTTTCAGAATTAAAGTGTAGTGAATAACAACAAGTAATTTGTTTGGAAAAACAAAAAACAGATATTTTTAAATAAAAATAATACATTTCGTAGGTAAAGTGAATTATAGAATTTATAATAACCAAAAAAAAAGCAAATATTTCTAAAGAAAAATAGAAACATAGCCAAAGTGGATATACAGGGTGTTAGGGAAATCGACTGAAAAATTTCTAGGGGTGAATCCTTGGCCCAAAATATGATGATTTAACTCAACTTACCTATATACAAAGTTGCTTAGTTTAGCCGCTAGAGGCTTTAAAGATGATTAGCTTTTTTTAATTTTTTCAAATCAGTCGAAAAATTGTTGATGAATTTTATTCATTTTTTGGCCATGCGTTTTTACCAGTAAACTTAAGCATTTTGTGGCATAAACCCTAATTTCAAAAATTACAGTGTGTTTAAAAACTTTTGTCACAATTAATTATCCATCTGTTTTTTATGGATAGCTACTTTGATTTATAAGCTATTTCCTCTCTTAAAAAAATTTAATTGGGTAAACGGTTTAGCCACAAAAAATATTTTTTAAATCCCTACAAGGTTGAATCAGTAATTTTAACTTAGCACTAGGCTTTTGTAGAGATTTAGAAAATATTTTTTTTAAGAGAGTGAATAGCTTCTAAATTAAAGTAACTGTCCAGAAAAAAAATTGGTAGTGATTATACAGGGGGTTAAAACATTTAAAAAAGCTAGTCGCTTTAAATAATTGGGGACCTGCGTTTGAAGGAATAATGGGTAATAATGCGGTTGTCTAATGCGTGATGCTCACCACATCACCACGTGTCATGAATTTGACACGCGACAGCCGGGTGTGAGAGCGAGAATATGGAAGCTCTGACCTTCCGCCTTGCAGGCCAAGCTCCTTCATGGGGTGTTAGTGTCTCACCATTATTATTATTAATAATTTTTAAAGACCACTAGCGGCTAAACTAAGCAACTTTGTATATAGGTAAGTTGAGTTAAATCATTATATTTTGGGACAAGGATTCACACTATCCCGTGTGTCTATATTCTGCGTTGCTTGATCCACTTAAGGAGAAATATCACTCTGTTTCAAACTCATGGGGATGTCCATGACTACCCAACTCGCCACAATCATAACATCATTCCTGGCTTTCGCAGACTTGGGAGGACCCGCAGGGGTACTGACTACCACTGCATAAAATTCTACAATGTCCTTCCAGATAATATAAAAAAACTTAATGAGAAATTATTTTTGTCAAAAATAAGAACTTACTTAATTTTGAAATCATTTTATTCCCTTGAAGAATACCTCACCAGTGACTTTGAAGACCTCTGAGTATTTGAGATTGAATTTATTAGTAATTCTTTTCCATAATTGTCATCAATGTAAAATTTTAATTGTAAATTATTGTTTGTTTGTGATACTTCTATTTTAAATGATTATGTTAGAGTTTTATATAAATGTATGTTTAAATATTTTGTTTTAAAGTGTTAATTGTATTTTCTTATATATTTTACATTATTTATATGGTTGCTGACTTGTATAAACACTTATTTTGTGTACTGATACTAATAAATAAACTAAACTAAACTAAACTAAACTAAACCCCTAGAAATTTTTCCGTCGACTTCCCTAACGCCCTGTAGAAATTATAATAATGCAGAAATTACTCTCTAACAGATATGGCTGACTCCTCAACTGACTCTGAGTCAGTATCCATGCAGTTTACGTCGCCCATGTCACTGTCTGATGAATCGCTAACGTAACTTGATTCGTCGATCAGGTCGACAGTTTCAGAGCTGGGTTCAGCTTAAAGCAACTTCCAATAGGGGTGGGTACCTACCAAAACATGCCGCCAATTACAAAAATGAATAAAAAACAAAAAAAAAACAAAAAAAAACGTTTTTTTCTGTTTTTTTTCTAGGTTTTTTATTCGATTTAAAAAAAACGCGTTTTTTTACATCACTAACCTATATATTATTTGACTTATTTTCAGTGATGATTGTAATTCGACTTTCGCTTTCCAATATGCTCAAATTCTCTCTGTGGTTGTTAATAACTTCGGTCCGGACAGATATAATGATAAAACATATGTAAACTTACAACAGTTTATAACATTTGGATGTCCCTACTGTAGAATTTGCGGACACATTGACACGTGTGCAGTTGACCAGGTGAAGCGCGATTATCATTGTATAGTCAAATTTATACCCATTCGGAGTCACGTGATAATCTAGTAATTTTACGTATGTCGATTCTTAAAAATGCAATTTTAGGGAAATAAATGACATTCCGTTTTGTAGGTTATCCTGACATATGCCAATTTCTAAAACAAGGTTGCTACGGGTTTATTCTCTTATATGAAATCAAACTGAATTTACAGGTTAAAGAAAACATAACATGTCGTAAAATGTAAATTTAATAAAGATATGTCAGCTGCTACATTAAAAACCTGCTGCGTATAGCAAATTTTAAGTCAATTTCTGTGCATGCATATTCTGTTATAGAACATTGCCATTTGAAGCCTATTTCCTTGCACAATCTATTTAGGGAAGAAACTGAATGTGAAAAATCTCCAGATTCTTCAACCAAGCATTTTTTAGATTTTTTATGGTTACAAATTCTTTAGCTACATACATTTTATATACAGTGTCTTGACTGCTTCGTCGAGTTCCGTTTTAGCATTCTTCACTTTCTGGCTCATATTTTCGGTAAATTGTGCTCTCCGAGATATTTAACGCAAGAGAAGCACGGCGAACAGCGTTGGAGGGTGAAACTGTTGATTTACTATTATTAATATTGTACTCTTCATAAAAAAAAACGCATAAGTAATATTCAAATTAATTGTTGTGACTGCTCGTTATACCGCATGTCCGATGGTTTCTTTTAATTTCCAGTTTTCGGCTCAACAATTTTAGGTTTTATTACCCTGATCTCAATAACTTACACGAAAAATATAATCTGACAGATTAGAAACGTCAAATTTTTAAAATTAATTTTATGAATCGACATGCCTTTTTTTCAAATTTCTTCCATTTCATCTATTTTACTAAAGATGAACAGAGACAGACAAAAGTCACGTGACTCCGAATGGGTATAATTTTGACTATATAATTAGAGCAACCAGGCCATACTTGATGCGCTCGCTGCACCACATATAGTTATGCTGACTTTTTAAACTATGATAATAAATACGAGGCGTGCGAGGAGGGTTTTATTATCCGTAAAGGTCTCACAGAAATAAATATAAATTACAGGGCATTGACAGAAGAGTAATTATGCAATTACTGATGCACTATTAACTACATGCAGGCAAGTTGGAGTTATTTTAATAATTGTTTTGAAAAATCGCTGTAAATTTTTTTGATATAAAGCAATAAGGCATATGTATTTATTAAAATCATAAAGGACAATTATTAATGTTAGTGACGACACTCTTTACTAAATTTTGATCTTTAAATCAGTCCGGACCTTATTAATAACAATTCGGTTTGACGCGCTTAACACGGATCATGTATTCCGAAGCTGACCGTGTTTGTATGTTGATCCCGAGGATGTGTTTCATGGTTCGTATTTATGTTTACTCTGCCTTGGCGTGGGTAGGGGATGCAACGAAAAGTTCTCTGCTTCCAACTCTGCAATCAGCAGAATTTCGAATTACTGTTTGGAAAGTTAACACTGAGAATTGTAAAATAAAAGCGTAAATATAAGGGACGCTTGAAGTGATAAATATAAAGGTTTAGGCTAAAGTATAGCAACTGTATTATAGATCTGTTATTAATACGTATAAGATAAATAATAACGTGAGACAGTAGGTTTTATGAAGTATGGCCTACTGAGATCAGAACAGTATAATGGGTACACATATGTAACTTAATTTGTGCATTAAAAAAAGACATTTCTTTCTCGGTCTGAATGTACAAAAATGTACTAGGGTTACACCTTTTTAAACGAAAGCATTTAAGGTATTCTTCACACTATCAATATAAATGAGAAAACATTCTTTTTTGTGGTCAATATTATCTTACGAACAGTGATAATATAATAATAATAATAATAGCCGGTGTCCACGCAAGCTGGCACTCTGCATGCCTTGTTCAAAATCCAAAAACAACAACATTGTTAATAAGGAAAGGGAAATAATGTTTAAGCGAAAAATGTATTTAAATTTTTCAAGTGGTTCATGTTCAGGATGCGCATAGTTAAATGAAGAGGTGAAAAATTAAAGGAGCAAATTATTCCAAACATCATGCTTTGGTAAAGAGATACCTCATAACGACTAAGTAGTATGGACAATAATTATCAGTATTGTCGATGGTATGATAGGGTACCAAAAATGTATACTTTGGTTCTGATAGCAGCAAGCCGTTTTGAATCTAATGTAAACTTAGTAACGTTTATTTAAAACTTTCTAATCTGATCAATAAGATCGATACAGTAGTGCTTCCATACTTTGTTCTGACTGTACAACCGTCTAAATGTAAAAATATTTATAAAGAAAGATTTTTTTAATTTGAAGTAATCTGCCTTCCAACTGTATAAGTCACAATTTTAAGACATTCATAAATGGACAAGTTTGCAATGCCTACAATTAAGTAACAACGTGACGTTTCTGATTGAGAAACGAAGTTGCAGCACCGTAATAGAATAACTTGTTTGGCTGATATTCACATTTTAAGCAAATAAGCCGGATTTCTCACTCAAAGCGTTCCATTGTAGGCAAATTTGCTCATCTGAAATAGAGCGGGCACGTGGACGTTATTATATTAAATAAAAAACACAAGTAATGCACCATTGTTTAAAAACGTGCGTTTATAAATGAGGCTAGACTCATGCCAATTAACTATTATAACTAACCGTTTCGCCATGTTTTGAATAATCACGGTTTGTTTATGTGACTTCTCGTTAAGAAGGCCACCTTTGTAATGAGGGAGTTGTAGTTTTAACCTAATATGCACGAAATTTATTAATTTATGTAAGAATAACAGAATTTGCACGTTTTATAGAACATTCGTGTTTATAGTGCATTAATTTCTTGTAAGATTTACACAGCCACCATTGTTGTACCTATTGCAATCGGACTTAATATTACCGTTATTTTTTTCCGTTCTACAATTTCGGAGAAAACTCCAGAATGTCCAGTTTTGTTCGACATTTACTGACAATTCAATTCAAAATAAAGTGACCAATCAAATGCTTGCATTTCCATTCAGTCAACTAATAACTGCCTTTCATTACTTCCTTTTACAATAAAGGAAGTAGTATTGGATTTACCCCAAAAATTCGAAATTGAGTTTTCAACAGATCTTCACGTTTTCGAGTCCCCTGAACCCAAACAACATATTTTTTTTTCATTGGTCGGTCTAATTTTTCAGTTTTTTCGATTTTTTCAAAAACGCCTCTAACGATTTTTTTCAAACTTCACATTTTTATTACATTTTTAATGTGTATTGATGTGAGATAGGTGATTTTCCAGTTGAATACCTCGAAAATGGGTTTCTTTTGTTTTTTTTCTGTTTTTTTTATTAACTCTTATTTTAAATACATTTTTGAATTCAGCTTAAAATTCAAGAGAAAATTAGTTTCTTCAACTAACGCTCTATTTTGTACCGTTTTTGTAGAATTTGTAATTTTTGAAAAATTTTTACAAACGTTTAAAAATTTAAAATCAAATTTTTTGCTAATTATAAGATCACTGTAAAAGGAAGTTGTGTGCGTGTATCGCACCAGATTTTTTACTTCCTTTTATAATAAAGGATGTATTGGATTCACCCCAAAAATTCGAAATTGGAGTTTTCAACAGATCTTCACGTTTCAAAGTCTCCTGAACTCAAAAAACATGTTTTTGTTTATTGGTCTGTCTGTGTGTGTCTGTGAACAGCATATCTCAAAAGTGACACGAGGTATGGCGTGAAACTTTATATATAATTTTTGTGTACTATGTAGATGCGACACCAAGCTTTTGAAGAAAATCGCATAACCGGAAGTAGGTGCTTACGATTTTTTCAAACTTGACATTTTTATTACATTTTTAATGTGTATTGATGTGAAATAAGTGATTTTCCAGTTGAATACTTCTAAAATGGGTTTCTTTTGGTTTTTTTCTTTTTTTCTTATTAACTCCTATTTTAAATAGAACACCCGGTATATTATTACATTTTTGAGTTGAGCTTAAAATTTTAGAGAAAATTTGTCTGTTCAACTAACGCTCTATTTTGTATCGTTTTTGTAGAATTTATAATTTTTGAAAATTTTTGACGAATGCTTAAAAATTAAAAATCTAATTATAAGATCATTGTAAAAGAGAAGTTGTGTGAGTGTATCACACCAGATTTTTATTTCTTGAAAGATTTACTTAAAATGACTATTGCACGCGTATGTCAAATGGCGCGATTCGACCAATAAAACAAATCAAATTTTAAATTTTACACCAATTCGATGGTGTTAAACATTTACCAAAAATCATTTACTCACATTGAGAGTAAGTTGTATTTTTTTACTTCTGCAATGGTCACGCAAAATGTATTTCGTGCATAGGTTCTTTGCATCGATAATTCTGGTTATAGTTATGCATTTTCGCTTATTGCTTTTAAAAATGGCCACTATTTTTGTCGCAACAAATGGTCGTGCTTCCTTATAGCCAGTATTATTGGCAAATCACTATGCACTTACTACATTGCTGTTGAGAATTTGCAAGAGAGTATTGTAGCCACAATATTTATCTCAGATAAACGTCAAAATGAACATTCTTGTTTCATTGAATTGTCCTCCGAATACAACTCTTGCTCGGAGTTTTGCTTCAATATTTGTCATTCATTCATTACTCGTTGCTGCTGTTTTTGAAAAATAAGCAGTCGGTCTTTGTCGGTAAAACTCAGAGCACTTATTGTATGATATATCGTAATTAATCCAGTTATTTCAACTTTCAGAATTATTAAAATAATTAAAATATTTGTTTCCTGTAATTACATACGTAGTGTTTAATGCAAGGAAACATTTCAATAACATTGTTTATTATACATAATCATAAATTTGAGCGAGAAATAAAAACTGCAATTCTTACCCTCTGCATGTCCACTTATTATTTTGACCTACCATATACAGCAGGTATACTGCTGCACAAAATAATGCAATTACGAATCTTAACATTTTAAGGAAAGCGGCAATTTGTTCTTTGTATTGGAAGAATTGCCAAAATGTATAGATCGTTCCATAAAAAAATAACCTTTCTTAATTCTTTCATTATAGATTGGAACTAGGGTTTATACAAAAACCTACTTTAAAAAAAACCGGTTAAATCTGTTTTAAAATTCTTACAAAGAAAGTATATAATGTAACAGAATAAAATAGACTTTATACAAAACCAAATATATATATAGATATATATTGTCAAAAACTCTTTCTACCAAATCAATTGGTGTAAGGTAAATTATAGATACAGTTCTTGGTGTCAATAGCATAACAATAATAAAAGCAGTAATGCAAACATAACATAATTCATAGTAACATAATAAATAATTTACATAACTTAGTTCAATTGCTGTTCACAAATTCACTCCACAGTTTTTTGTCTCGGGTGAGTCTTTTTGCCTCTTGGAGTGTAATTCCCCTCTGTTCTAGTATTGTGTTTATTGTTTGATCCCATGTTGTTTTTGGTCGTCCTCTGTTGCGCTTGGGTATTATTCTTGTTTCCCACACTTCTTACTTGTCGATCTTCATTTAGACGATTGATGTGTCCAAACCATTTTAATTGATTCTGTTCAATGATTTTTAATACTGATTCTACTCCTAATTCTTGTCGGATGTCTTGGTTTCTTATCCTATCGGCTTTCGCAACACCTTTTACTTTGCGTAAGAATTTCATCACCAAATATATAATAAAATTAAAATAATTAAAAACCGTACTACTTTTCAGGTTATATAATATTAATGCTACTACAAACATATAACCAAATAAAATATACTCCATTTTTATTTCATTTAGTATTTTTCTTAAGGAAATGTTATTTCAAAAAACAAAATGTCCACTGAACGATTACTTACTCTTGTTCTTATTCTAGATTCAAAAGCGCCGGGAATAAAAAATACTTTCACTGGCTACTGAACTTGGTTGTATCGTTTTCAGGGCATTAAATAAATCTGAATTCTTTGTTGTTTTATTGGTTGCTTCACTGTTTTCGTATTTGATATTAGTATTTATTCAGGTTCATCAAGAAACTTCCGAATTGAATTTTCCATGGATTCTTTTAGAGCATTTTTGCATATTAATTCTAGTACCTAACAAAGTAAAATTTTTTCTACATAGATAAAAGTATGTTTATTTTGCTTAATCAACTCTTGTGGCAAAATTCTGGATATTTATATTTTTTGCCAGTTTGCTCCGTTTCGCTAATACAATGAAATGCTATGAACCAGTTATTTATCAAAAAAAAAAACAAAAAAAAATTTTTTTTGCCGACGACCATAGCTCAAAGTTGATGTTGCCTTCATTTTCGGAGGACATATCGTATGAAAACGATCCAAGACTTCAGGAAGGTTCCTGGCGACCGGAATCGTGTACACATGCGAACCTACATCCCCCGCACAGCACGTTTAGGCACCCCCCAATACGGGGGATTGATCTAGTGGGCTGGGATCTTCACCAAAAGATCCGCACCGCCGAGACGGAGATTTGATATAGTGGGTTCATTAGTCGGTTGGCTCGAATTTTAGAGATATTTGACTCAGAGTGGTTTTCGATATGAGGGAATTTCAATACTTCTTACACTTCGTGTCGAAGTAATTACACTTCGTATCGAAGTAATGGCACATAAGACCATATTGATTTTTTCTGGGTCTTTATGTTAACATACCATACTTTTTGTTTGCGCATGACTGTCTCTGTAGGTACTTGAAGGTTGGGAGAGGGTAAGTGCGCTTACTTGAGAAGAATCCAAATTTGGTCATGTACCAGAAAGAATTGAATTTAATAGTTATTTACTATACAAGTGGGGTAAGTGCATATACTTGTGTGCTTACATACGTATATTAATGATGTTCTCTGAATGTCATTTTTTGGCAGTGGTCTATTATGATGTGTTTTATCGGACTTTTTCCACTGTCTAGGCTCTAGGGTGTATATCTCAGGACTAGCCAGGAACACCTGAAGACGGGAGTAGATCCAAACTTCCGAAACGTCGTGTGATATACACCCTAGACAGTGGAAAAAGTCCAATAAAACACATTATATTAATGATGCATTATCACACATGTATTGTACAAAATTTTTGATCTACAACTGCCCAAAATTGAGGAAAGTGCATTAAGAAGAATGTCAGATCTGTCATTTTCAAAAATATTATAGTAGGCAAATGCCATTATGTCATTCATTTGACACTATTTCAGTTAGGTAACGAGTGACGTAATAAGTCCTTATCCAAGCAATTGTAGATAATAGTTATTTACTATACAAGTGGGATAAGAGCATTATTAATATACGTGTATGTAAGCACACAAGTATATTAATGATGCCTACTTTTTTAAATGAAATTTTAAAAAACATTTTTTCTACGACCTTAAATTTACTGTTATTAATCCATAAATGTCGATTTAACAAAGGTTTGCATCTACGACAGTTATAATTTATGTCATAATAAACAGATGGCCTTGACGCGCAGGTGAATGTTTGTGGAGCCAGTACTGTCAAAGTCAGTTATCAAAGGTAATTATTAATACTATACATCTGACTGTATTCATTACTAACGCTTTAATTATTTAAAAAACACTTTACCTCTAACGCAAAAACTAGAATAACTTTACAATCTCACTTCCAGTTCGAACTTGTAGTTTTATAACCTCACTTCACTTTATAACACATGTGCTAAAAGTAAACAGCTGATTTCTTTAAACACGCAAAAATATAACACGTCACTTTTAGTGAAAAAAGCTAGCGTTAAAAGGCCTACTTTTAGTGGTGGCCGTAGAAAAATAAATATACAGTCTACTACTAAGGTTCGTATTATTGGCCTCATTTTTCTATTCGGTTGTGCATCGCCATCTTAGATGTTTAGAATGGTCACAGATTTTCTTTCTGTCAATGCATTCAATTAGTTTCGGATTATTCCACGGGGAGTTTTAGCAAGTATTGAATACATTGCAATTGTAATGTGCTAGCTAGATCATGTTAATTTAGTGAAAAATATTGTATACTTATTTATAGTCACGACAGGGACTTGTGTGATTGAACGATTATAAAAATTTTGTAGTGCATATACGAGGGCTACTCTGATAAATTTTAGTAGCAGTCCGTGGGTGGCAATAAAATAAAAAGCAGTTGCATAAATTGAAAGCTCATTCGTTTGAAATTTTTGTTAGTTGCAACTTTGAGAGGTTGGGGCTAAAGCCTATAGGGAGACATTTTTTTTGATTTTTTTAGAAGTTGTTTCTTCACTTAACATTATGGAAGTGCAGCGGAATGTTTTTCGGGCAATGATTGTCCACGATTATAAAAGAAGTTTGACATAATGATTAACCTCATCATAATTTAGTGGTAGGTTTTGACGACCTACCTAAAAGCTGTTGTCGGAAAGTCGGAATATAACTCAAGACGGTTATTTCGATTAGTATACAGAAGTCTGTCTTCTTCAAAACTTTGAGAAATTGCGTAGTGGCTGCCAAAAATTTGGTTTGCGTGACATTTTGTTACACCACGGTAATGCAACTCGCCATACGGCCGGTTACTCGCTTTTTAGTATGTAGTACAAATCTTGCCTCAAGCTATTTTCTTCTGTTTCCAAAAATTTAAAAAAGCATACGTGGTAAGAAATTTCCATATAACAATTAACGGAACAGCCCTCGTTTGTATGAATTTTCCAAATTTTTTATCACAATTGCGACGTAGTTATTCAACTTTCGACACCCGAACTTTTGTATTAGCTAATGCATAGTAGTTGGTGAAGAACTACAATCTAATGGTGGAGATTACACATAGACGAGATACTGATTAATTAATAGAATAGTAATGGAGCAATCTATAGTGACGTGTTAGGTGTAGGTAGATTTTCACTTTATCTAACCGTTTCATAAGTGCAGGTAATGTTGAAAACACAAGGGCAGTTAATCTTCTTTCAAACATTTCCATCAGCTATTGGTCTGTGGGCGACGGGTTATTTTGGAAGAAACTTGTGTTCGAGTGAAAGATGTACTTACTTCCGATGCCCGTATTCAAGTTCTAACGTGCGAGAGAAGGTGCAGATTGCTTAATTACAAATACCTTACGTAAACCAATAATTGGATGGACTTCAATTAGGTATCTAGAAGTCGTAAACTTCGCTTGCGAAAGCACAACATTCTCCGTAGGTGCAATGCGTTAAGGAAAGCTAAATTGCCCGCGTTTTAATTCTCTTCGCGCGAACGCATAACACAACTAAAATGCTTCATGATTATGAAATGTATGCATATTAGATAATATTCATACACATAGCTTGTTAACATTATGCAGAGACTGAACGGGAGTTGTTTACTTGCTTAGCAAATTAAGTTCATATACCTTTTCAGAACTATTTATGTCTAAATAGTTTTAATTGCACTGCTGTTTTCAACACCTTTAAGTAACTTTTATACGTATGCTACGAGTATCTCATAATTAACACAGCCATACGTCTACAGCACGCGCGTTTGAACTTCAAACCAATCGAATCGAAATTAGCTCAGACCGTTTAGCAACCGTTCAGGTGCAAACCATTTTTCGAAATTACAAATGGGCCGGGATGTTTTATTATTGTACTCGGTCCAGTGGTCTGAATGCACACCGATGTAAATCCGATTGTAACTCTGAACTGTTGTTGAAATTATCAATCGGATGAAAACGACCTCGCTGCAGCAGATTTAAAAGTTTTGGAATATCGTTCAATTTTCATACAATAAATTTACAGAACGATTGTATTGCATTATTTGTGGTCAATCGTGTTTTCCTTCGCGCAATAAATGTTTCCTAATTCTAGCTGTTGTTTCGTCGAACAGAATTACGAAAAGCAGTTTCGATATTGTGCGTTAAATTTGTTTTATCAATGATTCTTTTGGTACATGGATTTTAGAATAATATGAAATAATAATGTTAGCCAGTTCAATTGTGATAAATCTCGCAAATGCGTTGAATAGGTTGAAGTATTGCAGTTTTTGCAAGTTTTTAATGTATGTCAGGCCTTGCTTCCCAAATTATTGTTAAATGTCTGTTGTCACATCCCATATACTCTTCTAACTTTTATTTAACATATTTCTATGCAAATCGTACAAAGACTTAGCGAACACGTTTGCAGGGCAACTGTTTCGTTTCCAACCTAATACTGTGAACTTCAAACGACAGTCTTGCATATTTATTCAATATAATTCGGAGTTCTACATCCACGGCTTTAGTGTCTGGCGGCGGGAACTAAAGAATATCACGTGGATCTACAGAAATTACAAGAAAATGCATTTTTTCTATTTCAGACTATAAAACAGACTACATAAGGATAGAAAAAACCACCTTTATGAAAATTAGTAGTGAGTAGAGCTGTAATAGAATTGAGTAGGTAATGAAGTTTAATTTTTATCTGGGTTAATGTAGTAACATGGAAACATTATGGAGATTAAGTGTCGCCTGCATTGATTAACAAAAACTGCGTCTTTATAAAGCCTACCAGCTAGCCGAATGTCGGTAATATTCAAATTATGCCCACTTGATGAAATTGGCGCTTGCAGGCTTTGTAAACGTACTAACATCACCTATCGGCGCATGCCGATCCAAGTGATATACGGGAAAAAACAAATACTTGGCAACAGAATGTACATTCATAGTAGTTTACGTAACAATTTCGGAAAAGACGTCTCTACAGGACGCGTAGGCACATTTCAGGCCGATGCCGAAGGCGAAGCCTGATTGTCTACAAGTCATGTAAAGGTTTTTAGGCACCCGTGTTTCTTCTTAATTTTACCTAAATATTAAAATATTGAAATAAACAGTATACCTTCGTATAAATTTAGAAATATATGTAGTTGATTTCTTTAGTAACCTCAGTCAACAAATATTTCAAACCAATCAAAACGTCAATTTTCCAAAATAGCCCTGTAAAGAATTGCTTTCCGGACTAATCTTGCAAAGAAGTGCTCTCCGACTTAAAAATTGTACAGTAAAGCATGATTTTTCAGGTCGTAAGACGTGTGCCTAAAATAACAGTTTTTATTCAATCTTACAGTAATATTCATATTATGGTAACCAAGGCATCAACAGAAAACACTTTTGCCGTAAAGAATTACTTTACGTTACGGTACAAGTACTATAAAACAGCAACCAGATACCAGAGGTTTTCCAGCACATGACTCAAGTTACTGAACCGTGCAACTCTACTTTCCAACAAATTTCAGAGTTATTGACAAAATTAGGAACACCCGGTCTGTCACACCGGGCACCACTATTGGAAGGTTAAATTACCTTATAGTTGTCTCAGCTTGTATACTCTTCTCGCGATTTAACAAAAAAATAGTACGCAGTTCGTACTGAAAGTGTCCTTACTGGACTTGTAAGCTTCCAGGATTTGCCTACTCTTCCTGTAAAGTCTCACTTTCAGTACTTCTTACATAAATAATTGTTGGTTATATTACATTAGTCGTGTTAAAGCTAATCTCGCGATTTTGCGATGTTGTTTAAAATAAATGCGGTATAAATTATTTAATAACGATATTCTAACTAACGTCACAATCACGTTGTTCATGAAATGTTAAAATTCTCATACGAACGGTTGCTCGACTGTTATGTTTAAGAGTAAAGTAACGTTTTCCGTAGCCAATACGTATATATAGTGTGTCTGCTTATTACATGATTTCGCCTAGGCTGTGAGAATGTTTTTAACAGTGCACAAATTTAGTTACAAACCAAACTTGACACTTCCTCAGAATTCGAGTTTATTTTTTTGTCACTGAATAATTTGACACTGTCACTGTCGCAGTTGCATCATTAACTTGCATACAAACTGGAAAAAAAAGTATTGAAGGAAACGAAACAAGCAATGTATCGATGCTTTCAAAGGTAAATGGAAAAGAAATGGACAAAATCTTAAAACGGAAATTATACGAAAATGTTAACCTTAAATTTTGGAGTAATGTCAAATTTGATTTGTAACTAACTGTAAAACTTACACTGTTAAAAAACATACTCACGGCCTGCTCTGAATCGTGTGAAAATCAGACAATTATAGTGTATGTTTCTTGATCGAAGTTATTGCGCTTGAATTGTTTTGCATTTCATTTACTATTTATCAACCTATTCGTTTAAGTTTTTTGAGTAAACGAATTTGCACTAACAATAAACGGTCTTTAAAAAAGAACTTTATATTTATATGTCGCAGATATTCCTACGTATGGAATGACTCGCCCGAACTGTACTTTTACTTGCATTTATATGATTTTATTAATATTCGTATTTTTAATATGTAGATGAATTTTATGCTTGTGCAGGATACTATATTTTATTGGTTTTTAAGATTTATAGTTCGTATTATTTCATAAGATCGCCATTCATTGGCGCTATTAAAAAAATTCTTTCTGCCTGACATTAGCATAAGCCGAAGGTTGAACACTGAACCCACGAAAACACTAAAATGTGTTATTCGGTTTACAATACTGCAATAAATAATCCGACAGCTGCAACTAAGAATCCGAACGCAAATAAAGCGATCAAGATCTGCTATCCCACAAATGTCGACATTGAAACTAGCCGAAAGTCCTGCAGTATGCTAATGATCATAAAATAAAACGGCGGCTTAGAAATTTATCGTCTGAAATGTTAATGCCGGTGCTATGGGAATTATCGTAATTATTATAGCGCTACATGCGGCCAGCTCGAGTCCAGAAATTTATTGAAATGGTGGAGGAATCGGTACTTTCGATTATGCTAATCCCGTGAATGTCTCAGGAATTCGAAGTTCGAATGCAACCTGCAAATCGCCATGAAGCAATAAATTAAATTTCTATGGTACTTTAGCGGATTCAATTATTTTTGTGAGAGCTCCCAATGTCCATCTGTTGCGCTCGTGTGCTACATTTTGTTACTGATCCCTGATTGATAGTTACTTTTTATTAGCCGGTCATCGAAGTGCAGATGTTGTTTCTAAATTTCTGTAAAAGATTAATCAGAATTGTATTACTTTTATTTAGACCTTCACGTTATGATAACGCCTTTAATGTAAATGCGATTAAGCCCGGGTTTTGGTCTTGTGGAATGTCCATTGTTTTAGTGTAACGGCCTTCTGAATCATGTAAAACTAATTTAGTAAAAATGTAGGGAATTGCTATAGCCAGAGTGAGAAAAATATTCTGTTTAGTAATGTAAAATTAAGTTGAACAAAAAAGTTTGAAGTGGAAACGAAAATCCCAGCAGTTTTGCTTTGTAGCTCCAGCCACCTGCGACTTTCATCTAATAAGATGAAATTGGGTTGTTTTTATAAGACTAGAAAAAATATCTACGAAAATAAAACTTACATTAAATTGGCGATATATTTAGTTCTGTTTTGACATATTTATACAAACGAAATAGCATAGCTATAGCCAGTTTCCTGTTTAGTGTTACGATTTTCTTTTGTCCAGACTAATTACGACCTGCTGCGATTGTACCTGTAATTTCTTTATCTTGCGCTGTTCTCCATAACAATAAAATTATAGACAGTTCCTGCAACATTGCTTTTCACAAACGTTTCCTATCCAATTCAAGTGGCGCAACAGTTCTGTAGAAAGAGAATTGCAGTCTGGGAGCCCGGTCGGCTTTGTTTTCCTTGTATGTTAATTGCAAAATATGCAGATAAAGGCCGTTTCTGCTTTGTGGACGAACATGTCGGAAGTCCTATTGTCGATTTAGTTATTCCGGAATGCGTTAAGTCATCATTTTGGCAATAAAAGGAGCGGAAGGGCTCCTGTAATTCTCCTGAGTATTCCCAAAGCAATAAACGTAAAAATGTAGTGGTAATTTTTAGAGGAATCAACTAGTTTGATTGTGAAGGCAATGGAGAGTATTCACGTTACATATTATAACAATTAATATTAGATTTTAGGTTAAAGAATGCTATTGTGGATAGCCATTACCATATTAGAGTTTCTACAATTGTTTAAAGCAGATTTTCACACAATTCAAAACTTAGCAGCAGTAATGCCCGAAATAGGAATGAGACAAAAGGAAATTCAGCTTTGGGCGTTTTCAACGCGGAGTCACGCGCGTTTCGTAGTAGGAAATGTAAATGGGTCTGTAATTTATAATAAATTCAATGGCATTAACACGCTAACCTCAAAATAAGAACACAGATGGGAATTTATATCTGAATTAATAACACAATTACTATTTCGTTCGAGTAGTAAATCGCTGGTACAAACAGCTGTATTGCTCATTGTTGTAATGGTAATTTGCTCCGGTTTAGTAACGTGGTAAAAATTTCGTTTTTAACGATGAGAATTGTCTGTTTTTGAACATTTTCGTCTCGTTTGCTCAAGTGTAAAGTTTCTCACGTAAGATTTTGTAAAAAAAAACTTGGAGAGTGTAGAATAAAATCGACTTAATATATTGCATTGCGTCCATAAAATACAAAACCAAACTGTTGCTTCCGGTTAACCTTCAGCACAAGCAAAATCTTTAATAAATTCATGCTAATTTTGTCCATTCTACATTCTTTTACGAAACCGTATTCTTAGTTTGTCCCGTTGTCCGTTGCGCATCCAACAGACTTATGCTAATCTTCAACGAACTTGAACTTTTTCCTAGCACATTAGTCTTTTGCACAAGCCACTTCAGTACAAATTGCAGGCCGTTTCGTCACATTAGCAATGGTATTTGCGTAACCGAACCGATATCATGGCTTCGGATAAAAATTGCATGAAATTTGACCTGCAATAAGGAGAAATAATTTTTCAAAACTTCCATTTCCAAGGGAATGTGATTCGACATTTTCCAAAGTTTTTACGCTCAGTTGTGTTACGCAAATGTTACTTATTTTTATAAAATACTTTTATTCCATTTTTTATGATAGTTACATACATAATGGAGTTGCTAATTTTCTGTGAAAGTGTCCACTCGAAGCGCACTCGAATTTTTATATGTCGAGTGCGAACGCAATTGCAATTTCATAAAAAATTATTTCGAAAGAAAGCAACGTACGACAATTGCCCATACGTTTTACGGCTTTTCCAAGGAATTGTGGAAATTGCAAATCACTCGTATCTAGAGAATGTACAGAAATCGATGTAGACAGGCACAGGCAATCGCCAATACTTGTGCACTATAGAAGTTTGCTGACAAAACTACGATCATTTTCTTTTGGAAGAGCGAGGGACTAAGAGCTACATCTACTGGAAATATTAGTGGAAAACGCACAGTAACACCATTTAGCTTTAAATACAAGTGAGACGAATTTAAGTTTTAACGATTGTTCAGACATTGGAATGTCTAGAGCAGGATAGTCAAATGGAATTGTTGCGGAGAGTTGCAACTTTAGACTTTTATTCAAAGGGAAGAATGGTATTTTGAGCACCATAAATGTTTTTATCTTCATCAGTGTTGTTATAGATTTTTAACCAAATTAATTTTAGTATCGTTAAGAGCTTCATTGCCGCATTGAGTGCGGTAATGGATAGATATTACCGCACTGAGTGCGGTAATGAATATTACCGCACGGTTTTTGTATAAAGAAATACGTTGAACCAGAATTTATTGATGAAGATAAAATATTGAACAGTACACGTTTGCTTATGGCAGTTAACGGGACTCGTTTGATTGCCGCAAAACTCGGCTCACCGCTTCGTTTTTGGCGATCCAACTCTTGTCGTTAAGATGCTAATAATCAAACTTGTATCGTTAATATCTATTAATTTTTTTGTTAATAAAGTAATGTGCCTGGTTCATCTTTAAAGTTTTGCGACGAGTACGGAGTAAGATTACATTTGACCATAGTGTATAACTTTTGCTTAAATATTTAGCTAATGAACGATTAAACCTTCATAGGTTTTTACGTACATGAACTTTTCTATTACGTAATTCAAAACACCATCAACACATGTATCGGGACGAAGGTCAATAAAATTTTAATAAATAACTTTTCTTGTCGTTGATTCTCGATCTTGGAAGTTTTTTGTTTACTTGCATTTGAATCCGGCCAGTTTTGTTTGTGTACATAGTTGGTTTTTTTAGATCTGCTTAGTTTTTAAGTTATATTTTAAAAACACACAAATGGTATAGGTTAAACCATCCATTAAAGAAGAAGAAACTAGATCCTCTCGATGTTGGCTGAATATACAGGTGTTTCTAAAATAGGAGGACATACCGTGCAGATGTATCCTACCATCAAAAATAAATCAAAAAGTTATAATACATCCGTGTCCGCAAATTAATCCTTTCTAAGATATTAAGTTTTAGTTTTAATTCGGGTAATAAAAAAACAATTTATATGAATTCTACTAGTGGACCCGTTGCAAAATATTTTGCTAGTTACAAAAACTTCCTTGCAATGATCGGATAATAACCGTTGACATTTTCTTTAGTTTTTTCAGAGAATTGTTTTGGAAAGTCTTTCTTACAATGTCCATTATCCATGCAAATGCAAGACGGATTTAAGCTTCCGCAAGGTCCCTGTACCATGTGATTTTTAACTAAATTAAATAGGGTAACATCATTGTTAGGATCAGGAATTTCAGCTGATACAACTTTATTAATATCTTCAACTTCACGAAATTTACAATTTAAAGTATAAATGAACGCTTTAACATTACCAAATACTTTCTTCTTAACATTACCAAATACTTTCTTCTTATTAATCAGCGTCAACAATTGCTTCACTTTTGCATTAAAAACACGGGCTATAATGCCAGGTCTATTATTTGGTGTTTCATATGAGTGAATTTTACTTGTAATTTCAAGCCATGACGCATTTCACGCCGTATTTTACACAAACAAATTCGAGCCGGTACATTGGTCCATTACAAAAACTTCGAGCGTTTACTTGTTCCACTGCTTCGGGGCTGGAAGCTAAAGCTACGTCACTTGCGGGCTACAAAATTTTGGATTTTGGAGTTATGCAGTTATTTGCAATTTGTACACATCTACACGGTGACGGTTTTCATTTTAAAAAAAGAATTATGGAAATCGGCCCGGTGGAAGTCTCAAAATAGATGTCGAAAGAAAACGTTTCACCTTTTAAATATATAGATGCAGCTCTAGTTTTATAATTTAGCTGCTAT
The DNA here is from genome assembly GCA_940337035.1 of Agriotes lineatus. Taxonomy (NCBI): domain Eukaryota; kingdom Metazoa; phylum Arthropoda; class Insecta; order Coleoptera; family Elateridae; genus Agriotes; species Agriotes lineatus. The sequence goes on from CALNHX010007540.1 coordinate 21,212, forward strand.
AAATTTGCAAAAGCCTCTCGATGGAGCCTTACACTTGATCTATCACTTTACTAAGTAACTTTGATAATATTATCTACGTTTTCAAGCAAGATAAACCATTAAATCGCGATTTTTCGGATTTCATATTATTACTTTAAAAGTGACCCACATTGAAACTTTAAAGTTTAATAACTTCAGGGCTCGAAGCCGGTACATATTTTATGTAAAAGTACATATTTTTTAGCTTGGTACATAAAATTACATAAATTTAAAAAAAGGTACATAAAGTTCATATTTTCCGCGTTTCGACCATTTTTTATATTCTACAATATAGTATGTAATAAGGTGATTACTGACTTTTAAAAAGTTGGAAAATAAGGTATTATCAACTTTAAAACTTTCCAATCGATCGGAAAAGTGGTTGTCGTGGCAGCGCCAGCGGTTTGAAAGTAATCAATTATTGTCGATCGCTGTCTAGTAGATAGGGAGACTGGAAATCTCGTTCATCCACTCATGCGCGTCACAACCTGTGGAAGTGTGGAATCATAATATAATAATAATTCTTCCAATTATTGTTTAGAATAAAGTAGTTGTGAATAAAATAGTATACACACTGAGGTAGATAGTGTTTCATTTCTGTCTCGAGATAAAGTTGACCTCGACTCTTCGCGTCTCGATCAAGTACTTAATCTCTCAACAGTAATTAAACACTTTCCACCTCGGTATGTAATATACTATTACTTACAGGTTAATAATAGGTACGTTTCTAACCTTCAAAATAGTAGGAAAGCAAGTCATTGTTTACTTTACTTTACGTCACTATCAATGAACTTTTCATTTTACCTAGCAACAGCGTTGCAGATTCCTTTGTTAAAGTGACTTATGAAACTGCGATAAAAATACATATTATTTGAAACTTACATAATTATATGAAGAATAACAAAACCGATTGTGAGTAAAATAGTATACATACCACGGATGTAATCTCTCGACAGTAATGAAACACTTTCAACCTCGGTATATAATATACTATTATAAAAAGTATTTGTTTTGTTAATATACAGGCATTGCCAAAATTAAAGTTTGTTTTGTTACTTTATCTATCGCCTTTTTATAGAATATTTTCTACAATATTTTTTTATATACGTTGATTCTTATTTTATACTAAAGTTTGGTGTCATTGATAATAAGTGGTACATACATATTTGGTACATAATTCTGAAATTTTTGGTCACTATTTACATAAATTTCAATGCAAATACCACTTTGAGCCCTGTAACTTATGAAGGATGTATTTGCGCACACTGGTTTATTAGAACTTTTTGATTTATTTTTGATCATAGAATACTTCTGCAAAGCGTGTTACCTCATTTTAAAAATACGCTGTATATAATCCAACAATGCAGCCGGATGGAAAATGGAGAAAACTAGTCGTCTACTTCGACAGGGTCGTGTAAGTAAATATTGCAACCCGAACACATCAACACATATGATGCAGGATCTTCTTAATACACATTTAGCCCTTTTTCTTTTATCTACGAAATATGTTCATTTATATTGCCGTCTAAATTTTCGAACTGTAGACATGCTTCTGTAACTACTTAAACTGCGGGTTGATAAATAATTAACTTGGCAGAAATGCTAATAGCTCCTGATTCATGGTCTGCTATTGATTATTGACCCAGTGCAGAATGTGATATTGAACAGTAACAGTTGATAACCATGAATCTATTTGGCCAGAGGTGCACTTTCCTCTGCAACCTACCCTCATGCCCGTACCAATAGCAGGGCCCAGCCTCGCACTTAATCAAGGTCACTCGTACTCCACATGTTGTGGAAATACCACGACAGAGGTGCGGTCGGGCATATTTTATTAACGTCACTAAGCATAACCGTAAAGTGAGTAAACACCTGCTTCGGTACAGTCTCATTTTAATAAGAGCTACATATTAGTTTTTCGAAATTTCCTATCGATGACAAGGCTTGAGCTGTACTAGTAATTACTAAATTCAAGGAGAACGTTTATTATTTATGATAATTTTGGAATATTATAAGCAGTGTAAAAGGAAACTCGATTTTCGCCAAAAAATGCAATTTGGTCGTCAGCATCACACGCAGAAGCCAATTAGCGCTCATATAATTAGAACGCCAGCGGCCTTCGTTAGGCCACTACCAAATCGCCACTGTCACTTTTTTCCGGAGGCTCAAGATCAAATTCCGCAAATCAGAACCCTGTCACTTTCAGGCGGCCCTCTCTTTGTTCCATATCTAGCCATTATTTGTAGCGTCCACTACCTTTGGAGGCAACCTCCGCGATGTTTGTGACTAATTACGCGATTCCTCTCGCACCGTTTCTGCCAGAAAGTTCAGGGCCTCCTCCCAGCCAATACATAATATTTTAATAACATCGCGTGCGTTTATTCAATTTACATGTGAATCGCCGGACTGCCACCTACATTTTTAAATGATTTAATGTGCAAGCCTTGCTAATATTTTAAAACTGTGAAATATGTCTGATTTTGAATTACAAAAGAATTAAATGGCAAGGTTGAGTTTGCCTAGGGTTTGTTATACATGTGTACTACGTAAAATATTCTGCACCGTCCTCGTCCAATTTAAAAGTTGATAAATATAGTATGGTTGAGTATAGTATTTCTGGAATGGTCCAGTGTTGCATTTCCAAATATTTTATTTTTCATTTCTTACCATGTACATCAGAGATACAGAGACATTCAGAGACCGAGGGTTTGATTACGATTGTACGCTATCTTAACGTAATTTATATGTGTCAGTTAATGCAAATCCGTGTTCCTTTAGGCCTGATATGTAGTGGCAGCTCGCTATAAGGAACCAAGGATTTTGTATTAACTTTTCATCATTCTTCTCATTTTAAAGCTTAAACAAAGCACGAGCAGTTTTTATTTCATGAGTATGTACTGAAGATAAGCACTGCTTGCTTCCACAGACGCATTGGTGGCAGATCGAAGCTGTTCCTCAGATTTTCGACAGTTTATAGACTACAGCGGGTGCAAAGCGGCAAGAAGTAGGTCAAAATATCGAGAGATCCAAAAAAAAACTGTTCCTCAGCGGGCTGTGGAAATTCACCGTATGAATAATATGTTGGTGACACTGTCCGTCAATGTCAAATTCGACGTTATGAGGTTAGGTTTTCCGTCAGTTTTGACACAAAATGCGCAAATCCTAACCTGCTAACCTCGAATTTGACATTGACGGACAGTGTCACCAACATATTATTCATACGGTGAATTTCCACAGCCCGCTGAGGAACAGTTTTTTTTGGATCTCTCGATATAACGATATTTTAAGATCTAATGGGAGCCAACCGAGCAAAGGCTCAAGCCCCAAGAAACCTCAGTCTGATCTGATCCGTGCGATAACGCCCGCGTAAGGTGTTTCTGGTTTTGGCACTTACACTCAATTTTCGCAAAATAATTACGTGTGTTCTATTTTGGCATACTATTAATTTACTGATAAATTGTCGCACATATTGAAACAATATTTATTATTTGCCAGTAGTTTAGAAAATTGTTTCACTATGCCAACTTTTGCCAGTCCATATGCGAAATATTTAAATCTCGGGATATCGAATCTGTATTTGTGAGGGAGTGGAAAATGCATTTTACGTTCGGTCTTTGGCTCTACCATAACAATTCTCCAAAAATCACGAATGGTATAGACGGAAGTATATTTAGAATTTATTTGTTTTTTTCATATACCACTTCAAACGCTTAAGGAATCGTATCGAATGCGCATCGAATGCGTAAAGAAATTACACGATAAGCAGCTTCGTCCATGATTAGGTTGATATTGTATTGTGTCAAAATAGTATTTTCAAGCTGTAAAAAAATCATATCGTGTTGAGAACGGTTAATGATTTCAAAACGTATGTTATTTTGTTTTTGCATGGCCTTGAAAAAAGTATTCGTTTGGTTTTTTTTTCGGAACATTGGAACTCAAACGATAAAACTAATTTTTACACATTAGATACATAAATAACTATTATGACGTGAAGTAAAATAAATATATTAAATCTTTGCAATGAACGTATGTGTCACTGTTTTCAGAAGCTAGTAAAGTTAAAAAAGGTCTTTCCTTAATTATTTTTATTCACTCATAGCGTTTTAACGCTTTCAAAGGACATATATCCTTAGATAGATGTAGTTGACGCCTTTCTTTTAAGCCAGAAGTGGTTTTGTGCAATATTTTCAGTATTTATTTTTATTGAGTTTTATATAGGATCTCAAATACGAAAGTGTATGCGCTCGCTCCATGCGCTCGCTCCATTTTTAGATGTGCTCGGCAAGATAAATTATTATTCTTTTTTCGTTTCTCTTTAATATTTACCTTCATACAAACGGTGTTTGTTCTTAGTACTTACTCATTTATAAAGTAGTGCTACTTGAAGTATGTTTCCGATATAGACAGTATTATTATTTATTATGTATTGAATGGCTTGTGGTAGTAACAGTGGTGTTAAGAGTTTTCAGTTTGCGCAAGCTCCTCTGGCGTAAACTAACCACTGTCACCGAACTGACAACCGGGACTGACGGCTTAACGTGCTCTCCGATATGAAGATGCGCTATTGAAATACAGATTAAATCTGACCTTCTTATATTATATTCTTATCATTCGAATTTCCTTAATTTTAGAAAATGATAAAAAATAATAATTATAACTTTTATATTAAGGCATTTACCCAAATTCTGTTGAAAAAACTTGTAGTGGAGCCACACATTTAAAATCAAAGAGGTAAATAATACTTTAAAATATTCTGTTTTTATGACTTCTTATTTTTTGCAGTAGTAACTCTGGAATCATGTAATAATTTATTTCCAAGACCCTCTGCACAGATATTGTTTTTAAAGGTCGGTCTGTTGAGAGCAAACGTATTGTAAGGTTTTAGACGATATAGTTAAATATCTCTACCATTAAAATAAGGAATTAAAGGAAAATTTCTATTAAACATTTTAACACACCATTGTTTCTTTGTTAGCATGCTCCCCACTTACCTAAAATAATGCAGCAAACAGCTGCAACTTTAATACTGGACATGGTAAGACATCGGAATGTTCTCGTCCTGATGATGGCCATCTTCGCGTACTCGAAACGTGCTGGGTGCGCAAACAAAACAAAAGTTTTCCGCCGCTAAGGTCACTTGTAACAAGTTCTTTGCGTCAGTGCTATAACTGCAATTAACAATCTCATTACGAAGAACCTGTGCAGTGGGACCAGGCGTTTCGTCACCAACTATGAGATCAAGTCGTACCAAACTATGCTGAACAAACCAACTGCACTCGCGATACCTCTACATACTTTTGGCATAGGCGTCTTGCAAATCGGCATCGGCGGCGCTTACTGACAGCAGCCGTGGAAAGTGCAACTCTTGGAAAGCCTCCCTGCCATGGCCCCCACCGTGGTGCAGCCACTGCTCATATCGAGCAATGTCAAAGATGATGGACTGCGATTCTGGCGGCTGCCTTGCGAAGGCCGCGAAATGCCCCCGACGTGAAAGCTGAAAGCGAGTTCGGTGGATCGGATTCGCGTGATGTTGCACCAGGAGGAAGCACTTCTTCGGCTAAGTTTTTTTGTGGCCCGCTAATGTGGTTTAATTAGCTCGGCTACTTAGCGTGCCTCTTGATTTAGCGCAAATCTCTTCCGGTGTGGGGCCCACGCAGCAGTTTTTATGGGATTTTCTGAAAGCGCCAATCAGAAATTAATTGCCTCGGAAAACTGTGATATCATGGATCTTTTATGTACAATATGTTAATTTTATGTGTTATTCATCGTAGATGGTTGTAGTTAGATGTGTTAATTTGATCATTTTATTATAAAATTTCAAAAATTATCTAATACTTTTACTTTCTATTGATGAAATTAGGATAACGGCATATGAATTTCCGAATAGTTTAATCACTTCGTGTATACTAAATCGGAATTTGTCTAGTAAACATTGTAATGATTTTGAAAAGCTGTAGCAATTCTGTAATCGATTTTGGAATATTTTGCAGTACACTTACAATAATTGTTGAACAGGATGTTGCTACTGTTCAGCAGTTATTTTTAGAAACATTTATTATACTGTGGGAACTGCAAAAGTACATTTCCGTTCATACATTTAAGTTTTATGTGGAAATACAATCCAAGACAGGGTCATAATGACGAATCTGACAACTTTTTTGTCTGCATCAGCACGGGCCAAAAGCTAACGCCAAATGTTTACTCTTCCTGTTTATGCAATGTTGTGAACCAGGCCGAATTTAGCCTAGACAAATAAGGCAATTGTCATGTCATGACATCATTATGTGATATGCGATACTCTGATACAGGAACCTCAAACAAGGAAGCGAGTTTATTTTTCAGGGAACAAAATATTTCAAATTTTCTTTTTCAAACTATTATAATGTTCCAATATGGGTTTTGTGACTTATTTGTATATTGTTCCTATCAGTTTATGTTTATATTTATTTATTTTGTATATTCACGTGTAATAAATGCTTTGTGCAAGTGAAATAAACGATGCTATTCTATAAACTCGTGCCATCACTAAACCTATATTTAGTGCCCGTGTTTCACTCGCAAATTCCTAAAATCGGCCCTGGATGTCAACATTCGTGGCACCCATCGAACAGTATCTATCTAACCGATTTCTTGTCAATAGTTACAGTCTTGGCTACTCTTTAACAATAATTCGCATGTCTTCTATCACTTTGGCCACAATTTCAGAGTTCTGAGTTCTGTGCCGTTGCAGTCTTCCATTCCTTGCATAGTTTTTGAGCCTTTCTTTGCCACTCTCAAACTCATTTGTCCATCGACGGACGTTTTGGCGTTTCAAAACGTTTTGATGCAGGACCGACTACAAAATTTACTGAAAGCAGTTTGCTTGATGGCGACAGTGATTTTGATATTCTGAAGAAAAATCTCGAATTTATAGAAACTGTTAAAGAAATATAATATGTCGGCAAAAAAAAACGCAATACTCGTGCGTTAAGCATTTTATCTTCATTGGTATCGTTATCAACTATTTACTAAATTAATTTGAGTCTCGTTAAGAGCTTTGTATATTAATGTTTTGTTGAATGTGTTCCCACACTTCTGCCTTCATCTTGTTATACAGTGTGGAAATAAAGTAACGGATCAATTCATTAACTTCATTGATATTTATTTTTATGAAAAAATCTCCAAGGGGTATAGCGTTTTTGTTCATAGGGAATATTTTCAGTTGATTTTCAGTTTCTTATATAATTTGTTTTTCATGATATGTCATCGACTTTTTTTTAAATAAACAACCTATATTTTTCATTATTGATTTCGGTAGTATTTTTTATCCCGTTACGTACGGTATAAAATTTTCAATATGTTTCATTTTCATTCAAAAAATCGAGAAAAATGGTCTTAAAATTTAAATATTAAAAACCAATGAAATAAGCAAAATAACTCTAGTTACCGGTGGGATAAACCAAAAAAAGATTAGTTACATGTCAGAATTAAACAATTTGTAAAGGTCATAACAAAATAAGTGTCCTTTGCTTTTTCTAAATTAGAATTTCCCTTTAGCAAACTATTTTATTAATGAAAAAGGTACAATTATGCGAGACACGGAGAATTTAATTTATTATTATTGTATTTTTCAATTGTTTTTTAAATTTCAATAAAAACGAATGTACCATCAATGAATTTTCGTCAAACGTAGGTAACTAGATTTATTTTGCTCATTTCATTGGTTTTTAATATTTAAACTCTTAAGACCAAAATTTCTTTACTCATGAATAAAATGTCATAAACACTAACGTTTTAATGCGCTTTTGTTTACTTTAACAACGAATTAAAGTTAACCTCAGATTAGTGGTCTTTATAAGACCGACCGTTAAAATTTTATATCATTGAAAACAACATAAAAAGTACTATCAAAATCAATGATAAAAAATGCAGGTTGTCACTTAAAAAAAGTCGATGACCTCATAACTTTTAAAACAAATGACATGGCAACATAAAGATGGTTACAGTATATGTCCTATAATTAAAATCGTTCTACCCCTTCAAGATTTTTTCATAAAAATTAATATTAACAATGTTAATGAATTTATCCGTTACTTTATTTCCACACCGTATATTTTGATCTATTTTGTATGCCATAGTATGTTTGTTTATTTGCTTTTGAGCTAAATCGTTTATGTCTGACCCATATTGCTTGTTTGCTCTATCGCTGTCCTTTACTGTATTTTCATTAACATTGACAACGCATATTTTCGTCAGATATTTTAAAAAATATATTTTTCATAGCACTATTTCACTAATGTGTGCATTTCCTGCATCTCCAAGATGAGAACATTTAAAATCATTTTTCCCCAAAACTAAAAAATCTGGTGCGATACACGCACACAACTTCCTTTTACAGTGCTCTTATAATTAGTCAAAAATTTGATTTTAAATTTTAAAGCATTTGTCAAAAATTAAAAAAAATTACAAATTCTACAAAAACGGTACAAAATAGAGCGTTAGGTGAAGAGACAAATTTTCTCTAGAATTTTAAGCTGAATTTAAAAATGTAATAATATACTGGGTGTTCTATTTAAAATAGGAGTTAATAAACTATCTCACATCAATACACATTAAAAATGTAATAAAAATGAGAAGTTTGAAAAAATCGTTGGAGCCGTTTTTGAAAAAATTGGAAAAAACTGAAAAATCACAAGAGTAAACACTTACTTCCGGTTATGCGATTTTCTTCAAAATCTTGCTGTCGCATCTACATAGTACACAAAACTTATATATGAAGTTTCAACGCCATACCTCTTTTCGTTTTTGAGATATTCTGTTCACAGACAGACAGACACACAGACAGACCAATGAAAAAAATGTTTTTTGGGTTCAGGGGACTCTGAAACATGTAGATCTGTTGAAAACTCGATTTAGAATTTTTGGGGTGAATCCAATACTTCGTTTATTGTAAAAGGAAGTAAAAATGAAAAACTAAGCTCGAAGCAGTTAAGAAGTTCTTTTCTTCTAATTTTTTGAAAAGATGCAATGTGATAGTGCTGTTATATGAAAATCTTCATCGCCGACGGATAGAACTTCTGTGCTTATGAAGAAATTTGAAACTCGAAAAATAATCACATTAACCAGAATGGAGTATAATTTACTTCTGATTGGAAAATTAAGGTTATTTAAGGAAACGAGTACAACGTCGGTTAGAAGCTGGAATGACGAATCAAAAGTAAAAGTTTAATTAAGCCTGTATAAGACTTACTCAAGCGTCAATATTTGATTTTAAAATTGATTTGTCGATATAAGCTTGCTCCTTTGTACAGAACAGCTGGCTGTCAAATCTTGCAAACAAATAGATTTTAAGATTAGTAAGCTGGAATTATATTTTAAAACATATCAGATATTAGTCCAAATCGACGAACATTTTATATCTTGCGTTAGAATCGGTTATACAATGACTCTGTTGCATGTGTAACATTTGTATAAAAGCTATTTCAAAATAAAGCTGCCACAAATTGTGCATAATATCTAGCTTACATCCTTCACACTAAAATTGGAAAGTTAACACTCTGTTTAACGTCTAGTGTATTTGCTGGGTACATATCTTAAAACATTAAAAAGTAAAATGTTTGAGTAATAGTTAAGACTGGACATAAAAAGGTCAGCAAGCAATTGATTTTTATGCGAAACCAAAGCGTGTAAAATGTAAAGTGATACTTTATAGAAAAGTTGTTGCAGTGGCTCCCTAAAAGTTCAAAGTCAAAAGGTGATCATTATAAATTTATTGTCGCTCCCTGTCAAGCCTCTGTAGCCGATGTGGTAGTCTAAAAACTTAAATTTTGTAATTAAGATAGGGATGTTCGATACACCGAAAAGTACCGGTACAATCGTATAGTATCGTATCCATCAAAAGTATCGGTTCGAGGCAGTATCGTATACAAAAGTACCGGTACGTGAAATACCGGTACACATTCGATCCAGATTTTCTAGGTATATTTATACGAACCTTCGAGTCCTAGTCCAGCAGATAGAACTGTAGCAATAATAGTGGAAGTAACAATAAAAAAATAATTTAAAAAAATAATTACTACAAAGTCAGTACTAGAAATGCATCTATTAAATAGTATACATACGTACTAACTTTTATAACGCGTAAAAACTTAAAAAGTAACACGAAAATAATGACTGAAACTCATTCATATTTTCGAACAAAGTTTAATTTCATAAACGTCTATAGACATTACAATTGTATAAAGCAGCATGTTATAAATATTTCTATATATTTAAAACGTGAAGGGTTTTCTTTCGACATCTATTTTGAGACTTCCACCGGGCCGATTTCGATAATTCTTTTTTTAAATGAAAGCCGTTACCGTGTAGATGTGCACAAAAGTCCTAAATTGCAAATAAATTGGTAATTTTTAGAGAAAAACCATCATATTGTAGCTCTCAAGTGGTTGCAGCCGGCCATGCAGTAGCAGTAAACCAGGTATATTCTCACAGTCAGCCTGCGGCGTTCTGCCGATAATTGTAATGGGCTACTGTCGCTACTAAATGTTTATTTGAAATCAACGGTCTGCTGATTCGTGAGACAAACGTCAAAATACATGTAAAATGACAGTTAAAGCAAATTGGTATTGCTCAGATGCTATAAGGTGTTTCTTCTGCTCATTATAATTATGTGGATGTGCTTATTTACACACTGCCTCATTGCATTCTCTGTTGCTACAAGCATACGTATATTGTTAAAACGTCTTTCGACGTTGTCCGACACCTGTTTTTCATACTCTTCCATCCTCACAGTTTCTTTCGTGTAAGTTGCATTCAGTCATCGCTTTTGTAATCTATTATTTCAAAATTCTATTCGGACTTCTTCTAGCTCTTCTTTGTGGCACCCTTCCCATTTTCTCTGTGCGCCTAGCATGTGTGATGATAGCTAATAAATCACAAAGACAAACTCTGAATAAAGTAGGAATATATAATATTCGTCACAACCAGTATTTAGCTATGGTCAAGTGTATGTCACGTGCGAATAGTTTTGAAAACTTAAAAATTCAAATTTTACCTGATGGATAGTGCCATACGTTAAACATTGTCTACAAAGAAGTTTTGTAATATGCAAGCTATTTTTCAACGGGTCCCATTAGTGGTTTTTTATTTACTGTGGTTTTATCAGCTCGACGATGGTATTTAAATGGCAGTTGCTTTCAAGACAAATACGTGTTATAATAGTGATTTTTAAAAATGCAGTATCAGTACAATAAGGACATATTGTCTTGAATTTACATAAGGGTTCACCTGAGAGGATATTCCAAGGCCGAATAGTTTTCCAAACTTAACTTGAAACTCGGCAACGAAAACCTATGTCAAGCCGTGACAGATATCGCCAGCCTCACTAACATAATATATTCCGACATCAAGAACATAACAGCAAAACCTGTGTCCTGGCTTCGAAGAAGGGTGAGTATCACTCTGAAGAATGAAAAGGCACTAAAAATCAACAACACACACCTCGGAGCCTTTCATTCGGAGGAAAAGATTTATCAGTCTATTAACACTGTGGTGGAGGCAGATGACACAGTTTTGGAGAAGAGAAGACAGTCTTCATTCCTCGAATAACCCTTATTCCTTCAGACTATTTTTTCAATTTAGGAGACTGCAATTTCCTGTAAAAACCTGCATTGCCATGATGATCAATAAGGTACATGGGCAGTCGCTGAATCAGGCTGGGGTCGACTTGAGGGAAGGCTGCTTTTTTCTCCATCAACTTTATCTAGACTGTTTAGGGGTCAGTTCTCCAAACAAGTTAGTGGTGCTCAAACCAGAAGGGAGAACATCCAATGTCGTCTACAAAGAAGTGCTTTTACCCTCTATTCGATGGGATTGACGTCTACTTCACAGATCGTTACATAATAGAATCTGGGGAAGGTAAGAAGTTGTAATTCGCCATATCAGTTCTTTTTAGAAGTAGGGTCAAACCATTTTCAGGGCTTTTTGTAATGCATTCCTCCAAAGGAGCCAAATGTGGTAGACCTGTTTTTCTAAAGATCTACAACGAGGAAACTACTACAGGTAAGAAGCTGAAATTCGACATATTAGTTCGTTTTACAAATCAGATCAAGTAGATGTCAAGGTTTTGCAGAATTCATCCCCGAATGGGGTTAAATGGGACAAATCTGTTTTTCTAAATATCTCTCCAAGGAAACTACTACGAGTACAAGTATAGGAATTTAAAATTGAGCATATTAGAACATTTTTCAAATTGGGTCAAATCAGTTTTAGGGTTTTGGAGAATTCATCCCCGAAGTTAAATGAAACAAAGCTGTTTGTCAAAATAACGCCACGGGAAAACTACTACAGGCAATAAGTTGAAATTCGGCATTTTAGATTGTTTTACTAATCGAAAGTAATTTTTAGAGTTTTTCGAAATGCATCCCCTCAAACTGGTTAAATAGACCAGAAGTGTTCTTCTAAAAAATAGCCACAAAGTAATTATTACAGGCAAAAAATTGAAATTCGGCATAGTAAATCGTTTTAGAAATTAGATCAAATCAATTTCAGGCTTTTCGAAATTAACTCCCGAAAGGATTAAATGGGGTAGATGTGTTTTCTAAAGATTGCCATAATACGGTAACTGCTGCAAGTAGAAAGTTGATTCGGCACAGTAATTTGTTTTACACATCAAGTCAAGCCATCTTCAGAGTTTTTCGAAATGTATCCTCTCAAAGGGATTAAATGGGGTAGATGTGTTTTCCTAAAGATCGTCACGAGATAGATACAGGTAGGAAGTCGAAATTTGGCATATTAGTTTGTTTTACAAATTATATCAAACCATTTTCAGGGTTTTGCAAAATGCATTTCCTCAAAAGGTTGAAATGAGATAGATTTGTTGTTTAAAGATTACCTTAACGAGCGAACTACTACAGATAGAAAGTTGAAATTTTGCATATTAGATCGTCTTACAAATAGACCAAATCATTTCCAGAGATTTTTGGAATTCACCCCCAAAGGATGTTACGGTGTAACTGATCTCTTAGCGGCTGATACTGTGTGAACAAACCTTTAGTGCTTGCACGGATTTTCGCTTTCTATAATCCGATGGGGAGTTAGTTTGCTTTTGATTATTTGTGTGCCCCATGCAGTTTGGAGGAGTTTTGGTTTACAAGCGAATATTTGGACATTTAAGTCCGCGCCGATTGGCGGATTTAGTTGCCGATATTCTTGGGGCGAGTTAAGTTGGAGTTTTGTCCACTCTCGCGTGAATCGCAACAAAATTATATCTCTCTTGCCTGAATATGAAAAGCAATATTTGAGTGTAAATACAATTGTATCACATAATGACAACACTTTATAATTTTCTATGGAATTAATAGATTCGTTAAATTTCAGTGGCATATATCCACATTGCTTAACACTAAAAATATTATCAATAGATATTCTTTTGAAAAGTTTAAATGTATCTACTGGTTTAATAGATGAGATAAGATTAATGGTACGCAATTTATTTATAACTGCTTAGATTTAGTATTAAATGGACAAGCCACAAGCCAGGCAGAAGAGTATTATTACTGTGTATAGATCAATACATTCTAATATTGCACTACCTTTTTTTTGCCTTCGGAAAAGAAAATTTTCAGTGAACCTATCATTTGTGATAACAATTCATAAATCACAAGAACAAACTATGGATAAAGTGGGAACATATCGTATTTGCCACAACCAGTATTTAGCTATGGTCAAGTATATGTAGCAATATCACGTGTGAGTAGTTTTAAAAACTTAAACATTTAAATTTTACCTAATGGATCCTGCCACACGTTGCAAAATATTTTGCAACTGGTCCACTAGTAAATATTTAAGCTGAATAATCAAGTTTTTATTGGACATTTAATCATTATAATACGATTTGTTGGGATACTTGAAAGTTCTCGTCTGCCAGAATTAGTCATTCTCCTTAGACAATTTATCAATTACGATTTTGCTGTACCAGCCAAAATCTGAAGTGTCAGTACGTACACATGTTTACAACAGGAAGAGTTTCGGCCTCAACAAAATCATTTTGTTTTTATTTCTTATTGTCGAGTTTGTAGAAGCTGAAAATTACTTATTGAAAGTTATCGACGTTCGACCATTTCGCCTTACTAATATAAATATCAAACAACCTCATTGAGATTGTTCATTAATTTTTATGTTAAAAATTTTTTAAAAATTCATGGTCAAAATATGAGTTATTGGAACCCATGCGGCAAAAACCTTGGATCGGTCCTAACAGATACTCACCAAAAATAAATCGTATCGTATTGTATCGCTTATTGAAATACCGGTACAAAATATCGAATATGGAAAAGACAAAGTACCGGTACTTCAAAATATCGTATCGTACTGCACATCCCTAAATTAAGGCCGCCGTTATAAATATCAATTAAATATTAAATTCGGTAGAAGGTGGTTGAGAGATAATTAACGTGTACGCGACAAAATAGCCGAACGAATTTTCTTTAAATTTAGGTTTTGGTGTATTGCGAACGCACATTGATTAAAATATGTGGGGCGTTCAAGAAACGCGGAACCGGAATCGGAAATCGGAGAATTTATTGCATTTTGTGATTCACGAAACCTTGGCGTTTGTTTCTTTTTGGTAAATTGTTTAATTGCCGTTAATTTGAATGTAAAACTGAACAAATTCAAATATTAGGTTTAATCATTTTTCTGTTAAAAATTGTTTTAGATTTGAAGCTGCAATATTTGGATTGTAGAAATTGCATGTATGTTGTGCGTGTAGTTGTATTGTATTAAAGGAAACGTTGTTAGGATTCCCCGACGAAAGCTATTGTCGAAACAACTGTAACGACAACAGAATAAACAGGAGTATTCATCAATTTTATTGTATTGTAACAATTTAGAAAGCAAATGTTTGTGAATTGAATCTTTTAAACTAGTATATTATTAAGCTGGCCTGTTTGTGGTGAATCAAAATAGTAACTATTGACGAAAAAAATAAATTTTCAAACAGTTTTACTACTTGTGCAATAAGATAGAAACTTTCTATCCCATAATTGTAGTCTTGATGGTTAGTGTTTTTATCAAGACTAGTTGTTAAATCGTTGTTATACTTTAATGTGCTTTTTTGATCTGCCGTTGTGAATTTCTTCTTATTTTCACGTTGCTGTGTATCCTGCTAAATTTTAAAATTCGCTTCAGCTTATGAAAGAAGCGATATTGAAATTATTGGTTTCCTGCATTATTCATAATTATTATAATTTTTATTTTTACCACAGTTGTAGGAAGTTTGAATAAGAATTCAATGAACGACATTTTTAATGTTACGTTATTTAGTAAAAATCGTTTGTTTTAAAAAATTCATGCACACACATTGTACAATATCTCCTTACTGCTCCATGAAAATTTGAAATTATTTTCGTTTTTGATTTACTGTCAATCTTTTTTATATAAATAAATGGAAGAAAACTTTGAGCATATCTTTATCTAGGCTTCATTTATAATTAGTATGACATTAGAATAGGTAGTTTATTTCTCTGACAACGAATGTATTGTTGGGTGTTTAAATACAATTATCTTATATTAAACAGTTGGGCATCTATTTATCATATATATTTAATTAAAAATATAAATGTGGCATATTATTGATCCATGCTGCTTTGGTTTTCTGCGAGTTGGTTATTCTTCGACCTCCAGAAAAAACTACATTTTAGTTGTTGGTTTTTAAAATATTGCTCTTTCCTACGTTGAAAACGGGGAATTGATTTTTCCTCAAAATGTGAGACATTTTTTGTTTTTCTTTAATGTGACAAAATATTCAACACATAGAAAATACAACGCTACAAAGAGATTCAGAGATTAACTGATTCATGACAACTAATTTTACTTTAACATAAATATAATAGTGACGTTTGCTGGATTCTTGAGTAATGTTGAAAATGGAGCAGCCCAAAGTAACTTTTGTGGCAGGTCTTGTACAATATATAAAAATTTAAAAAGTAAAGACAAATACAGCTAATAATTTAGTTTATATTAATAGCTTTCTCATTGTATCAATAGTAGTTACCACATAATATATCAATTAACATTTTGTTCTTAAAAAGCAAGCTTTCAAGTGATGCAATTTGCTAGTAGTAAGTAATATATTCTAATTACGATTGGAGTATTCCGTTGGCAACTGCAGTGTAATCGAATTTAAAAATGATTAGTTGCCATGATTTTAGAAAAACACTGTAGTATTGTGAGTTGATGTTTTTACCTTCTGTTGAAATTATTTCAAGAAACACTGAAAAATAAAACCCATATTACTATTATTAGAAGGAATCTTTAAAAGATGGCATTTTTATATTTTAAGTTTGATGTTTTGTCTTCATCATCATTTTTTTAAATACGTAGAAATTTTTTATCTATCACATTGAAGGCCAACTTAGGTATTTTAATATTTTGTGTCAAATCATATATTCAATTTTAATTAATATGGCCTCGATTATAGATATCAATGATATTTTTTCTCCGATCGAACGAAAAATTATACATTTTCTACGTGTTTTCGTGCCGCAAAATGCATGGTTCCGGTATGATATCGTCGTTGCTATGACGACAAGAAATAACAGTACGTGAATAACTTTTATTATACCTGCATCAGAATCGCCGTTTAAAGCACGCCTGAGCGAACGAAAAACAGGCGATTAAAGCTCGCCGAGCTTTAAAAGGTTGTCAAGTAAACAAGGTATATAGGTAACATTATAACCATCACTATCTTTATTTTGCTGACACGACTGAATGCAACAACGGACGTGGACGCGACAAAAACGTAAACAATTCTCGTAACTATAGTAGCAATATCATTATGCCCTCTCGATTTATCACGACAAAAATTATTTCTAAGTTTTTATTGTGTAATTTATTTCCAGTATTGCAGGTACAATAAAAAATAGCGTAAAGTATTCGTGGATAACTGGTCTTTAAAACTCGCGCGTGTTATCCACTCGTACTAATATACTATTTTTCACTACCTTCCTTGCGAGTTATCCTCACACTGTCTGATTTGAGGGATGTAGGAAATATATACAAAAATTGTTACAGTTTCCATGACAATGTACTTACTTCCCTAGAGAAGTGAATTACTTACATCCGCATTTACTATAACTGACGTGATGCCATGTCTGCCATTTGATTAATATGAATAAAACCATTATCGCTCGTACTATTATCCATTTTTAATCACAATACAAGCACAAATCTTACAAAACAGCAATCGCAATCGTATTTACGCATTTTTCACAGTGCGTTTATAACTGTCAAACAAAACGTCACAGCACTGTAACAACGCCCCAAGCTCCCGAAACAGGCTATTATAATTTAGAAAATATAATAAGTTCCTAGCTATCACCATTTATTTTCCATAAGGAAATATTGATAGTGAAAAAAATTATGTACTTTACACAGGATGAGGAAGATTTACTACCTCGCGCCTTACTGCCCTCGTTCGCTGCGCTCTCTCAGGCATCAAACGATCCTCGGTAGTGTAAATCTTACCTACATCCCTTGTAAAGTAATATATTATAGCTTAAGTCGAAAATAATTTACCGGCCAGAAAAAAAAAACATAACGTAACAGTAAAGTGATAATGTTCCCACCGGAGAAAAATAGTGTAAAATGTGTAACGCGTAGAAGTGACTACCCGGTAACCTTTGGTTGTTCGACTCTGTTAACAGCTCGTCAATAATATCCACAGTCTGTCGGGAGTAGGGTTTCCAAGTCCCGGGACCAAAAGTGTTTTCGGGACTTACGAGCTAAATTGCAAGTCCCGGGACTAGTCCCGAAAATCCCGAAAATGGTCCCGAAAAAGAAATAGTGTTCAGGTGAAATTTCCGAATGCAATATCCAAAGAAAAAATGTGTTTTAAGTTAAATAAAGTATTTCTGTGCTGATAATTTGCACTGGTGCTCGTCTACAACTCCATTGCTTTTTTCTGGTACTAAAAATATCTGTCGCTGTTCATCTTTTGCTTTTGTTTGACCTGCAAAGTGTTTGTGTAATCCTTTCGCCAAGTTGCCTCTCATTATGATAATTTTGTAGGAACCAACTTTACATTTCGCCAATTGTTTTAATCTTCAATATATAAAATTGTCGCCATATTGACTTCAAATCGTTTTTTTTTAGTGTAGAAGGAAGGTAGGTTGCGAATCGGAATTCATTCTAATCGTAACGCTTTAGCAGACAAATAACGAACACACTTAAAACTCAAAAATATAAATTATTCAGCTTCTTCGCACATATCTAAATCCAACAAGAAAAAGCAGACAAATACATAAATCGAAGAATATATGCAAATGTGGCTGAAACAACACACAGGTTTAATTGTAACCTACCGAAAATAATACCTCTCCTGCCTACGCAAAACGCAAATAATGCAAAATGTGCAAGAGGCCTGAGTAGTACGCCGGTGAATACCCGTCCTAATTCTTTGATATCGAGTATACGCACGCATGTTGACATGGTCCCGGGACTTCGCCTGTTCTGGCTGTGGTCCCGGGACTCGGTTTTTGTGGTAGAATCCCGGGACTGTCCCGGGACCGGATCCCGGGACTGGAAACCCTAGTCGGGAGTATATCACTTCTGCTAGTTTTTTTCTCTTAATGGACGAAAATTTAGACTTTTCCGAGGTGTTTTCAGAGTTATCTCGAAATATACCACTTTTCCTACTAGTTACGCGATATATTGTTACAGGAACCTAAAGGTGATGTTTGTTGCTTAATATCTTTTCTACTAAAAAGACAAAACGATTTTTCAAAACTAAAAGGTTTTCGGAAATTCTCAAAAACTATTAAACATTTTCCGAATATTAAGTTGCTCTACACCAGGATTGAAACAAGTCACGATTTTTATAAAAAGTCAGTTATTTTCAATGAATCCCGACTTCTTAATTAATCCATTTTCTACCAATTAAAATTAACGTCTAAGATTTGCAGAAATGAGTAAAATACGGATCTTCTTTTATTTAATATCACTTTTTCTACGACAGTTCACGTCGATGGTAGCCAACGTGTTTAGAATGATTTCATTAGTCCCGTCGTCAGTAGCAACATGCTTTAAAATTTCTAACCACGTAAAATTACAACCGGTTGCTAGTAGTTCTATATATTTACCGTGTTTTCTAGATTCTATCGTAGATAAGATATTGCACGATACGCATGCGTAAATCATCTTTAGTTACTCGCGGTGCTTAAAACGCTCGCTCACTCGCGTTTTAACTCTGCCCCACTCGTGACTAAAGACTAGCTTTACGCACTTGTATCGTAAATTACTATTAAACTAATAATAGTCAAGCACTTAACTAAAATTTTCTTGTTTACTAAACAGTATTAAATTAATAAAAACGATGCCCAAAAAATAACATAACTTTATTCTAACACCTAAACTACATCAGATATTAATTAAACATATAGGTATAAATATAACTACAATACAACTCGTTTATAACGTACGTATCTGCCGTAACCATGAAAATATGTACGTTTAAAAAATACACTGAATTACGAACAAACATTATTTTTGAACTAATCACACAAACACAAGTATTCAGAGACATCATAGTAGTTTATACGAAATTACTTATTTAAACAAACTGATATTAGTGAATGTTTTGAGTTTTTTTTTGTTCGATCTTATTCCACGGGTACGAAATCCACAGTCAAATAAAAATAATCGGCTAAACCAAGATAAGCCCTCACGCGCTCTGTCTAATAGCCTGCGTATACGAACTAAGAAGCTAGAAAGAGAGCAGTATAACTATACAAATGTTGCAGTGGTTCCGTACTGGGAAGGGCTACCCGCATATAAAATCGAATTCGAATTTATATACCAGTGAAAATGTTAAAATCCACTGCTCGCTGTCTGTGATGTTTGAGATAACGGTCTTGCATCATGATTTCATTATAAGACAATCATTCTAAGGACATTTACAAGCCGGGATGCCCTGTGTCTGTGAACTTTGATGATACCTTAATACATTTCACTGTGTACGCTATTGCTAGATGTAATTTAATTTGTGTAACTTATCTACTCGCATGCATTAGAAAACATGTGATTTATTTCGCGACTTTTTTTAAAGTCATTTGATTTAATTTTACCAACCCTGTTCTATACTGCCTTGATCGATTTCGTACTATTGCCGTTTTCTAATTTCTGTAGTAAAAACGATAATTGCGAACGTCTCATTTAGACATTTTGAGACAAGAGCAAGAATTTTTAATCACCAGCGACACCGGTACCCATCCGTAATGCTGAACATTCATTTACTAGGTTGCAGATACATATTTTGTTATTTTTCTTTTTAGTTTTACATTACTTACGCCATCTGCGATATGTTCAAGTTCATTGGTAATGCCTCGTTAATAGATCTACTTTTAAATAGACTAATGAAGTGTGCAGGTTTCATAACGAATCATTGTCGTCAATCAGAACTCGATTTCGACAGCAAAGCTCGGTCCGTGCGCCGACGGAGGTAAAGCAGCTTTATAACTGCCCGTTTCAGTTCCTGTTGCGCAAAAATCCATGCATGCTAATAGCCTTAATCGCAGTTTAATGCGCAATTTATGCACACTTGGAGCGTTTTATGGACGACCACCGCTCCGTAGCGTGCGGTTGCGCCTCCTAGTCAGCCTAGAAGAAACTGTCATTAACTAGGTTTTTACACCTTGTCGCAGAGACTTTCGCGTACAACTGGAGCAGAAACTTGCGGTAAACGCTAATAAAATTTTCTCAGAGGTGAATGCGGCGACGAACCGAGGCGGCTGATTATCGTTGGCAATTCATTTGCGTTTCCAAAATTCAGGTCAAGTAGAAGCCCCACATAGGGTCTTCGCATGTGGCATATTTGTCATGGAAGTAATTGGGATGTTTAAAAAATAGCAAGGTCGGGTCATGCATTATTTACTTATTTTAATTAGGTGAGCTGAAGTACAAGAGTTCGGCGACAATTTTCTTTAATTGCCATTATTAACAGTTGTTTTTTGGGTTACAAAAAATTTGGTACCTGAAAGGACTTGTTTGTCAACTGCGGAGTGTGGAGGAAATATCAGATTTCTGAAAAAATAAAATAACTGTGTGAAGTTTAGGAGGGAAGTATTGTAATCACGAGAAATTCATCTTACGGGATTTCTTCAGAACTTCGCTTTTCAGGTCCGTAGATCACGAAAAACAGGTTTTTCGATTCCATTTGTCTGTCTCTTGATGGTTTAACTCAAAAACTATTTGTTGGAGGAAGTCGATATTTGCATGCGGCTTATATGTCTACCTAGCATGAAACCGCGAATTTCGATTAAATATATACAGAGCTTCTTAAAAAATTGAATTCTGCCTATTTTTGCTTTAACTCGAGAACTATTTGTTAAATAAAATAGTAATTTACGATACAAGTACGTAAAGCTAGTCTTTAGTCACGAGTGGGGCAGAATTAAAACGCGAGTGAGCGAGCGTTTGGAGCCCCGCGAGTGAACCTCGTTTAGTATCCCATATTCTCATCAGCCCAAGCCGATGGTCATCGCTATTAATAGCAAACCACATAATGTCAAATTTGAACTTCAATCGATAAGTAGCTTGTGCGTTGTGAAGAAAATGTGGTGGTAAATAATCTATTATCTGTCGAAGAAGATTAGATGCATCACTCTTCTTGCTCATGGTGGCACTTTGTTTTTTTCGGTCTAGGGCTTTCTTTGTGTGTTTCTGTTTTAATTCTGGATCATAATGATGAAATCAGCATTCATCACACGTGACAACCCTGGTCAAGAAATTTGGTTCTTATCTTAGGCGATTTTTCCATTGCTCTTAAACAGTGGCGGTTCGTGGAGAATTTTGATGATAGGGCCAACCGAATGTAAAATGCATTTTCCACCCTCGCACAGGGAAAGACAGATTCCAACATCCCGAGATCTAAATATTTCGCATATGGGACAAAAGTTAGCATCAGTGACAAAAATGATCAAACTTTACAGGCTAATAAAAGGTGATAAACTAAATCTAATATTTCTCTATCATTTTCTTTTAAATCTATAATTCGTTACAAAAAGGCATCTCCACTGTTTGAGAATTAAGTGTATCTTCACACAAAATGAATAGATGGTACACATCATATAATAAGAGGAATTTATTGCTAGATCTAACTAACTGTTTTATTTCAAGCTTTTCTTCGAGAGAATATGACGGAACAACTCCAGTGATTACGTGATGAATGGAATATATAATTAAACCATGTAACAATGATTAATAGAATAATATAATGAGAACTATTAGTTAATACAAAGACGGGGGCTGTTTGATTGAAAATGAGCCTCCTCTATAAGAAACTATCTCACAGTACCAACTTCCACTACTGCTATGCTATTTCTTTGGGTATTTCGCCACACTACAAAATGAAAAATATTAGAACATGAATGTTTCAGAAGACAAATCTACTTTCGTTTTCAACAATTAACTAATTATATTAAAATTAACTAGGAGAACTTAGTTTATTTTATTCCAGTAAGCTTTTCTTCGGGCCAATACTACGAACAACTCCGTGATAAATCGAAGGTATAATTCAACCTAATAATAATTAATACAATGATATAATGAGAACTATTAATAAAATAATATAGTAAGAACTATTAGCACAGAAGAGAATTCTCTTTTTTGTTCTATTAGAAAATACAAATACGAGGGCTGTCTGATGGAAAACGAACCTCCAGTTAAGTAAGCTAAGTTTCCTATTTAATTTTTAATGTAATTAGTTAAATGTTGACAACGTAAGTAGATTTGTCTTACGGTGTTCATGTTCTTCATTTTGTAGTGTGGCGAAATACTCAAAGAAATAGTATGATTGTTGAAGCGCCACAAAAAGGTTTCAGAAATTATTCCACTACATACACACAATCTACATCGTCTTGTGCAACTTAAAAGATGGACTCTGTTATTTCAGCTCGGGAATTCATTGAAGATTACCATCCAGGCCCATCAGTTACGGCAGTTACTGATGAAGACATCAAAAGAGTAAAAAAATGGTGTTGGTTGATGGAAGAATTTGTATTCTCCAGATCAAAGAAGAAAACAGATTAGCAAGGAACGAATTGCACAACCGTATTCATATGAATAAGATTAGTACTCCTGGGGTACCTAACGTGTTAACTCCATTACACCAAACTCACGGACATTTTTAGCAATGTCTGACGTATGGCGAAGACTTATATTCTGTTTGTCGTTGCATTATAATCTGCGATGAAACCCGGATTTATCAGTATAACTCTGAATCGAAACAAGGATCAATGCAGTGAATAAAAAAGGGGGAAAGCCGTCAATGAAGTTCAAAGTGCTGCGACTGGCTACTAAACTTATAGCCACCATTTTCTGGCATTGCAATGGACTACTATGACCGGTTAGTAGTACACACAGTTGACAACTAAAGTGGTCGACGCAATTAATTACAAAGGAAGGGGCGAACTCAGGCAAGGTTTTTTCCTGTTGCAGGACAATCCCCCATGCCATTGCAAGTTCGTAAGCGTGCTGTGGGAGATTATGGGTTTGATGAAATCGATCATGCATCATATAGTCTTGACCTAGCCCTTTGCGATCAATTTTTATGTAAATGTTTAAAATATATTGAAGGGGACAAAGAACATGACATGAAAGCAGATGTGGAGGAACAATTTTCGGGCAAAGGTTCAGATAATTTTGTGGAAGGTCTATTACGTATATGATAGATTTAACACGCAGTATTGAAGTACAGGTGGTTATATAGAAAAATAAAATTATATTTAAGAAACAAAAATTAGTTTTAATTTTCCATCAGGTAGTCCTCGTGGATGTGATTAAAATTAAATAGCATGTTGAAATGAAATCCGCAAACGCGACACATCATCTGAACTTACGGAAGTTATGCTATGTGCCAAAAGTTGTAAGCATCGAAATTAGTAACTCGAGACGCGCACTATCACAGCCGCAGTCAGACTGCTTGAGCCAAACGTGAAGTGACTCCGATTCAATACTAAGCAGCCCATCTTTCAGGCTACCTCTTTCTCCGCTCTCCGCCCGCTTCAGTCCATAGACTGTCGAAAGGTGGGCCACTTCTATTTGGCCTCAATGCGTCTGTGAAAGCAAGCAATTACTTATTAGTAACATAATGTTTCTTTTAGAATTAAAAAAATCTTGAATGTCTGGTTATGGTAATCATGACTCCTTAGCTCCTTAGAGCGAACTGTCACTGCTCACAAATCGAAATTCTTTTGTTTTTTTTTGTTCGTCTGAGAGTAAACGAGAGACCCGCTTCGCCACTTTTCACTTTCCAAAAACATTATAAATTCTGTTATGAGCTTTTGCAACACGTATATTTAATTTCAGCGGAACTTTTCTGATTTCTGAACAACCTGCTTTAATCATTTGTTCAATATTGTCTTGATTGGCTTCGGTATTGGACATCGACGGTCTTCTAGAGCGAGATTTGTCTGCCAGACTATTGTGGCAATTTTAAAACTTTTTATACTAGGCAAACACACACGCACGATATAAAGCTTCATCCCTGTATGCCAATTTTATCTTATCATAACTTTCCGTTGCTGATATGTTATGTTTTACACAAAACCCTAAAAGTTGTTTGAAATTTATATTCATATTGGGCACTGCAAGCAACCCTCCCTTAAATATGCTATTATTTAAAACTCAAATATACTTACGCTGAGCAACTTGTTGGGTAAGCTGACAAAACGTTGAAGAGTCACTGAGAAAAATTACACTTGTTTTTTAAAAAAATCATGACAATCCTAATCGTTTTAGAATAATCCTGGTGTTATTTTGGAATGTGGAGCTAATTTGTAAAATGCAGAATTTAGCAGACTCTTGCTATTGGAAAGAGGTACACAAATAATTTATTATTTCGGCTGCTTCCTCTATACACTGAAAGTCTTGATCTTTCAATAAGACCATCACAGACACATAAGTAGTTAGAAAGATCCAGGCATTAAGGTGTCGGTAATAGTATATTAAAGTATGAGTGGATAACAAGGCCTTTAGAACACGCGTGAGTTTTCGAGCACGACGGCGTAGCCGGAGTGCTCGAAATAGAGCAAGTGTTTTAAAGACCAGTTATCCACGAATACTTTACGCTATTTTTTATTATACCTACAATACTGGAAATAAATAACGCACTAAAAACTTACAAATAATTTTTGTCGTGATAAATCGAGAGGGCGTAATAATATTGCTACTATAGTTACGAGAATTATTTACGTTTTTGTCGCGTCCACGTCCGTTGTTGCATTCAGTCGTTTCCTTGACAACCTTTAAAGCTCGGCGAGCTTTAATCGTCTGTTTTCGCACGCTCAGGCATAATAAAAAAATATTTTTAGAAATATAAAAAATAACATTTCTTATCCTTGAGCTGTTTGTGCTTTTAAGTAGTTTTAATTATGTGTTTGAAATTACTTTAATAATACTCCAGGTTTGGTATTTCTAAACATCGCGTTCCAAGACCACAGACTATTTTTTAAAATCTATACGATTTTTTTTACTAACAATATTTGTTTGTTCGAGATTCTGTTTTTCATTATTTTTATTGAAAATGAATTTCAGAGTATGGATTATTTTAATAACAATAATTCGTTTTCTTACAGGTAAAAACTATCTTCTCATCTTCTATGTTGTGCAATTTGGGTGAGTATTTTAAAGGGTATTACTTAAATACCATAAGGCAGATATCGGAGGAGTTTGCAGCTTCTTCGTATAGGAATACTGGTAATTAAAAAAACAACAGATAATCGTGTAAAATGTAATTAATACACAGTGTGTTTAACGCTAATTTTTGGCATTAATAAAAGTAAGTGAAAACGAATTATGAATTGTAATATAGCCAAAATTGAGTAAAGTACGTCAGTATCTGAACGATCTCAATGAATGCGTTATACGCGCATAAGAAATCAGAACCTATTAGTTGATTGAGTGCAGCACAGTCCATGCAAAGGCCACGTTGATACTTAGCTGAATTTATCATGGTCATTTACTTATGTTGCCCAGTGTGTCAGAAACACTTACGCTTACGATACATACTTACGTGTACTGACCAGCGTAAATAAGCGTCAATATGAACGAGTATCAATATGAAATCTCATATTGCAACTAGTGCAAATATATGCATCATTTTGACGTTGAAAACGATAACAAATAGTTATTTGTTTCATTAGTACAAAAAATGCATGATTTCGGGACAACTAAGACAGATCGCCTGACGACGCGCAGCAGAGTCCGGCAAGTCTTACCAAGGCGGTCTATATTGTTCCAGGCCATGACACTGGGCCTATAAAGTGACCTTTGGAATGGCCTACCATGGCTTCACCAATCTTTAATAAAAAATTACTAGTTTTGGTCACTAAATGAACAATCTGTCAGTGCACTATACCTGTCATTGCTGTACATGACAGTTGAAAAAAATCTATAAAATCACTACTATTTACATCGTAGTGCGTCACTTCACCGTAATATTCGATTTAAAAACAATTCTAATGGGTAGGTACCTAATTCTCCATTGCTATTAATTTTGACTAACTAAAACAGTAATTTCTTCAAAATAACTTGCCTGGAAGCTAGTAATATTGCAGTCAGAACAAGTCTCTTCATCTTATTACCCTTTATATCCTCTCTTTTAAAGTGCTTTTCAGTTTTCACACACAACATTAGCATTTCCAATCCGACAGTTCTCTAAATGTAAAATTTCTTTCCATTTTTCTGCCACCATTCCATTAGATGGAAACTTGAACTTGCTAACATATGGAGCAACTGATGAAGCGTAAGTTGACTTACAGCTTGGTACATAACACTTCAAAAGCATTTGTGTAACAAACAAAACTCGGTGTGTCTTGGAATGGCCTAGCACACAATCTGGCAAAAGAGCCAGCGTCATGGCCTGGAACAATATAGACCCTCTTGGTCTTACCCGTCTCGAAAACCCATTTTTTGTGCGAATGAAATACTATTTTTTCTCCAACTACTCATAAATTCGATAATATGACTTATTATTTAGAATCAAACGTTGTAGGCAACACTGTAGAACATTCATGGCTCAGATAAACAATCACTATACGGGGAAAATAAACAAAGACGGCGACTGCCGAATATTGACAAAGCCTTTGTTTTTTATTTAAAATTTACCATGTAAAACGCTATCTTGCATCCATTTTTGTACTAGTGCAAATATGAATCAAAAAGTGTACAGTTGCTAAGGTAATTGGCGAACATCCCGAAATGACTTACTTTTTATACAAAATTATTCGACAATATGGCGTCTTATTCGTGTGGTTGGAGAAAAATGTCATTATATTAGTTCAAAATTACAGAAATATATTATTCGTATTTGCTCATATTTCATATTTCGTTTTTATCAGGGTACTAGTTGTTGCATGTGAAATTATTGTCAGTAGTCGTTTAAATAGAGTAGAGGTGTACATTATTCTTTGATTTACTTAAGAGTAATTACACACAAAGCTTCTAAAAATAGTCGCAATCCGTTTCTTCGTAATCGAAGCTCACTTTTTGTAACAAGACAAGGTCAGAGTAGGTGTACATTCATTATAGGTAAATTAATAATAAATCCTACCACTTTTTGGTAGATGAAACAATTAGCTGCAACGCGTTTCATACAATAAAATAAGGAAATACATCCTGGAGTGAAGGAGTTGACATTCAACCCAATCATGAGCATTCTCCTTGAACCCAGATTGCCGTTTGAAATAACGCCCTCTAACGTGATACAACTGCCTAGCGCTCATAATATTTTTGCGTTGCAACATATTAGAATGATAGAAATTCATAGCTGAATTGAATGAGGCACGATTTAGTGATTTAAACGTGAGGTTTCATGTTGCGATCTTGATTAATTCGCTTTGGTAAATTGGAGCGGTTTAGAGCGAATTTCAGTTAATTAATTACTGAAAGAGTTACTTACAATATATGCTTACTTAGCATCTCCAGTTTGGGTTTAGAAATGTCTTAACGCAATCTTTATGTTAGAAATGTAAGGCTGATTAGATTTCAAAAGATTGATGTTATTCCAAACTTGGTAGTATGTATATAAAAGTTATATAAGCAATAACATCTGCCACATGAAATGAAATGCTCATCAATAATAGATGTATTTTTCGTGCTTAAACAGGTGTTGCCCATATAACAACTAGCCTAGCACTGTGAATGTTTTCAATTGAAATTTTTATTTCTTACAGCACTTCCGGTTAAATGAACCAGCTTAAATTCAGCCATGAAAATTGAATAATAACGCGCCAGTTATGAGGAATGCATTATGTACCGTGCATGAATGTGTTTACACGGGAGCACCTTTCACTATTTTGCTGATATAAATTGATGATGATGGTATAATGACTATCTGCGGCTGCATTTCCCTC
Source organism: Agriotes lineatus (assembly GCA_940337035.1). Taxonomy (NCBI): domain Eukaryota; kingdom Metazoa; phylum Arthropoda; class Insecta; order Coleoptera; family Elateridae; genus Agriotes; species Agriotes lineatus. Next base: position 49,618 of record CALNHX010007540.1, read on the forward strand.
TTGCTTGTGCAATAATTATATGCAGAGAGCATATTGTCCGCGACACGTTGTCCTTTCTCTTCTCGTTGCGGTGCATTATGTAAGTGCTGCACGCTAGCAGTTCCGTTCTTTGAAAATACTTTAAGGAATTTTTAGGATTCTTACGGACTTTAATACAAGAATATAAGAGATATATGTTGATAACGGTTTGGCAGAAACCGCATCCCAATTACCGTCTTGTATAGTTTCGAACGCAGGCTTAAAGATAATTCTACGTCAGAACAAATTAGAAATACGCTATTTATAATCTATTTACGATGTTTCCTTCTCCCAGCAAGCTATGTTAGGATGAGATTTTTATTGGTACGCATGCGAAATAATTAGACATGACAAAATTGGGTTATGCTTATGCTGTTTTCACTTTATGGTTATGATTTTTCAAGGCTTGTACGGTTGCCACTCAAAGTTTTCTACATAGCTAAATTAATTAATTCAATAGTTATTGAGTCAATTTAATGTTTCATTTACATTAAAATTCAATAATCTTACGTTTCCGTTTCCAAATTATGATCCATTGATTTCTTTAAAATAACTCAAAATAGGTACTTCATTAGTAGCAACTGCATATTATTAACAGACTGAAATTGTAGTTTTGGGGTGGAATATCGCGACGGTAATTAAATCCCACAAACAGTAATTATTTCATTTTACTTGTAGAAGTTCGGATATGCGAGGAGTTCTAACAATCCCAATTGTTTGAAGTCGTAATTAAAATTAATTAGCAAGCTTTTCCGGTTTCGAATTTCGCCTGCCTGTAGAAATTGTTTGTTGATACCTGTGTGTGTTTTACTTTGCAGGTACGATTTTCAGTGCCTTGGAAAATTGCTTGTACGGCTCTCTTTGTTATGCAAATGTGCGTAACTCGTTGTTCGGTTACGTATGACAGGTTCAGTTGGTAGTTCTATATTGAAGAATATTTGTGCGGCGGTTGGGTATCACGTTGCTTTCAGTTTCAAATGATCTTTTCATAAAATTCAAAGCAAAACATTATTAGTTATCAGTCTATTTTTCACATCGTATATTGGCAAAAGTGAAAGACGACATTGTTTTTGATACGGAAACGAATGTTGTCTGTTGCCTGGATAAGGAACGGTCACGCGAACATTTTTAAATTTTGCAGAAACAATTTCGTGGGAATTGTGCCTTTTTTTATGAAGATAGATAATCAATTGTAGGTATAACGCAGCAGGAAGCTGGGCTCTTATTAAAATTTGCGTCGGTCAATACCTCAATAGATTTAATTAAATCGTCCCAACACGTTACGTTGAAGACAAATCGGAAACGTCAGGTGGTAACATGTTACGATCAGACAAAAGAGAAACTTCTAATGGGAAGATCTTAATGCGAGATGTTTGGATATGGTTCGCTCATTATTGGCGAATAGCGACTATTTCCTCGTGTGTGTAAAACGAAACGGGGTATCACAAAACATAATTTTGAAATATTTAAGCATTAACCATTCAATTTCGTCTTTGACTTCTTCAGTTTAATTTAGGAGTATGCTTAATTAACATTAATTTCATTCTAATTATTTTTGGCGTCTTTATAGCTAATATTTTACACGCTTATGCACAGCAGTGTTAAACTTCAACGATGTTAAGAAATCGTGGTAAAAACAAGAAAGCCCGGTTTCCCGTTGTTACACATATGCAAAAATAATATTTGAGATGCACTAGTGGTCACTTCCTTGTAGATATTTCGCAGTGTAAGATTTCAAATGTAGAGTACTACAGCATTGTATGTTGTTATAAAATTGACGTTTTTATTACATTATTACTTTACAGCTACAGATTACAAATTACTAAAACCATGTTAGTACATGTAAACCTAGCAAACCGTTTATAGCGTGGGTTATAAGTTAAAGTAAAAGCCTGAAGTTCAGGCACTAAAAAAATTAAAATAGGCAAGCATTCAGGTACCATAAAAATACAATGTAGCCATTTATATATTTTACAATCGTTAAATTAAGTGGTATTGCAGCTTATTACACGTCTTTTTACATTTTCAAAGGTAAAATAATGCTTTCTGGATAAAAATGAATGTGTGAATTTATTCGTTACTGACGCGCGGACTATCGGTATTTTGAAATGTACACGAGAAGGAGAACTGATACCACGATCACGGCAAAGTTTAAAAGCAAACTGAAACTAAACTCCAATATTAGGGGTAAAAACACAATACGAATTGTGGGCTTTTCCAACTGTTGTGAATAATAATCCTAATGAATGATATATTCCCCTTAATGAATCATTTGTACTTCCCTGCAGGTAGTTGTTTTGGCCTTCAAGGTGGATTCAGCTCTTGTTAAGCTTTTACTACAAGACAGGACATTTCTGTCCGTATTTATTTGGAAACGGCATTTATGTGGAAAGAAACCTATCGAAATACGGACTTTGGTCTTTCGGCACGATTAAGATATATTGTTTTAAAATTAAACCTAACAGGCGTTTATACATAAAAATGGCATTTATTTAAAAAAAACACCAGAAAAAGGATTTTCATGTATTTTTGGCATTTTTCTCAAACTTCCGGTCTTTAGTTGTAAGTATTATGCAAGATATTCAATTTATTTGGGAACCATATGCTTGTTTACTGGCCCTCGACAGCGGGCGTATTTAATATGGCTTCTATGACTAAGCAGTATAACAAACACCAACAATCTAATATAGCAACGCCATCAATCTACATATAAATAACTGATTAGTACAGTAAAATTGTCGTTTTACCTTAAAAAAATTGGCCGCGGCGATTCCTCTTGCCCAGTGATTTAGGGTCATTAGACAAGTGTAAAACCAAAAAGGCGTCACCCCACCCCTTGCCAAACAGCCGCCATCTTGATAACAATTGAATTTGTTTTTTCTCGCGATCCATTGGTCGCACAGAAAAAGTTATTGAACAAAAAATATTGGAAATAAAATTCTACACATTTTTGATTCGTACCGTGATACCGAGAAGTTGGTATTTAAAACGGTAGAGGGCGACAAAGTTACCAAAAATCTGTTTCCGCCATTCTAGCGCTGTGGGGGTGATTTTTTCCGATAATTGCGAATGTGAAAGTTTTAGTGCTTGAAAAAATATACACGAATCTTTTTTAATAATGTGATTGATTTAAATAGTCTCCAAGTGATAGCCCTTCAAAGTCCGCGCAGCGCGGAGAAGTGGGGAGATGTAAATTATTTATATCCATCACTTATTATAACTAACGAGATGCCATGTCTGCCATTTGGTTAACATAAAGAAAACCATTATCGCTTGTACTATTATCCATTTTTAATCAGAATACAATCACGAAACAGCACTCGCAATCGTATTCACGGATTTTTTCCAAGAATTTTTCACATTGCGTTTATAAAAAGTTGTGAGCTCTTTTTTCAATAAAAGTTTTAACAAAATTTCTATCATGGTCGATAATGACTCGGTTGTGTCCGAGGCTCCGAACCAAGACGAAGAAACAACTCCAAAAAAAAAGAAAACGTGTCTGAGTAGACTACGATATATCTTAGGGTTTATGCAAAAAGAAATTACTTTCAATATACGAGCCCAGAATCAAATCATTTGGCACAGTTAAGATTTTTCCGGTATCTTTATTTTGTACCCACAAAAGAAAATCTTCTTGGTCAATATTCTTACATCGTAATTGTAGACGTATTTAGCAGTATTATAACAGCTTTAACAATAACAAATTACAAAAAGTAGTCGGGAAACACTAACTTTAATAAATATTATACACCAAGTGAATTGAACATATGTTTATTCACGAAAAGATGTTGAGCTCACAAGCACGTAGTGCGAGTGAGAGCATATCTTTGAGTTAATAAATGTTTAATTCACGTGTCGTATACATACAGTGCGAGTGTAAAGTCTGGAACTATCGAAATAAAACTTTTATCAAATGTTTTTGAAAGAAATACTCGAACACGTCAATTTTTATTTTAAAAAATACATCTACTGTAATTGTCACTTTTCGATTGTCTTTTGTTTTTGAGTTATGACGTTCGCGATAATTTTTTTAAATGGAAACCCTAATTTTTTATGATGAATTTGGATAGAGCATGAAATTCTAAGACCAAATACGCTAAAAAAGTATGATACTGTATTTTGAAATTTTCGAGAAAATCGCTTTTAAAGTATTAAAACAGAAATCGAATAAAAATCAAGTAGCCATGAAACAATGAGTTAGCCCTAAAATTATAACAGTTTTTCATAGTTTGTTTATCTGTTTTTGTTGTGTGCTCTTAATTAAATAAATAATGGTGCGATATTTGAGTGAAAATGGACGAATTGAAATTTTAGTATTGAGGGGATGTGGTAATCGTACGATTTTCTCGAAAATTTCAAAATACAGTATCATGCTTCTTTTTGGCGTATTTGGTCATAGAATTTCATGCTCTGTCCAAATTCATCATAAAAAATTTGGGTTTCCATTTAAAAAAATTATCGCAAACGTCATAACTCAAAAACAAAAGACAATCGAAAAGTGACAATTACAGTAGAATATGTATTTTTTAAAATAAAAATTGACGTGTTCAAGGATTTCTTTCAAAAACAATTGATAAAAGTTTTATTTCGATAGTTCCAGACTTTACACTCGCACTGTATATGTTTCTATTCAATTTTAACGAAATTTTGAATACAAAATTTAAAAAATATTCAAACTAAGATATAAATTTGCCCATTCATCGACGGATTTGATCTAAATTTTAGTAATTATATATTACACACTACAAAGAGAAAGAATAATTGAATGTGAATATTTGTAAATAATAAAATATGTTGTTCTTCATTGAAACCTTTTTAATTCTCTAGTGAATTAAACTTTTTTAATTCTCTAGTGAATTAAAACACTTTTATTTCACTTGTGAATCATAGACTGTTTATGAAGGTTATGGAGTTAATAATGTCACTTTAAACTGTCAAAATTGAATAAAATAAATTACCGATTCATTTCATTTGGCCCAAACGATCAAAATATAATTTCGTTCACCGTAGCATGTTTTAGTTGAAGTGAAACAAGCTGTTTGTTGTTTAATAACCTATAGACAGTCGGGTGTCTATATTATTTTTGCAGAAATGGCACGTGGTAAAGCAATTGTCAAATTGTTGAATTTTGGTCATTCCTGTGGCAAAATTTACAAACAATTGCAATTATCAATTATATAATAAATATTACACCAGCAAATTTAAGAGCTTTACGGATCTGAGCCAAATGATATCATTCTGGGCTCATATACTCCTTTTCCCATCATTTTCATTTCTTTTACCTATACCAATTTCTCGGTATCGCGGCAATGACCAAAAATGTGTAGAATTTCTGTAGATTGTGAAAACCTATTCATATTGAAACTACTTGAGTAACATGACGATTTTATCTCTCAAAAGAGAAATGGTTACTTCGCTGCGCCGGAATATATCGTACATTTCCCACGCTGCGCGGACTTTGAAGGGCTGTCAGTCGGAGACTATTTAAATCAATCCCATTATTAAAAGAGATTCGTGCATATTTTTTCAAGCACTGCAACTTTCACATTCGCAATTTTCGGAAAAAACCACCCCCACAGAGCTAGAATCACGGAAACAGATTTTTGGTAACTTTGTTGCCCTCTACCGTTTGAAATACCAACTTCTCGGTATTGGGGCACGGATCAAAAATGTGTAGAATTTTATTTCCAACATTTTTTGTTCAATAAATTTTTCTGTGCGACCAATGGATCGCGAGAAAAAACAAATTCAATTGTTATCAAGATGGCGACTGTTTGGCAAGGGGTGGGGTGACGCCTTTTTGGTTTTACACTTGTCTAATGACCCTAAACCACTGGGCAAAAGGAATCGCCGCGGCCAATTTTTGTAAGGTGACGGGGTATTTTTCGACAATTTGACTGTACTAGATTGACAAAAGGGGAAGACTAGTTATTATCGCCAAATATCATAGTAAATAGATATTTATGCAACAAGTGCTAAAAGTCGACGTTTATGCACGCGTTGCATACAATATTTTATCTACGACCTTAATTTTACCGTTATTAATCCATAAATATCGATTTAACAAATGTTTGCATCTACGACACTTCTAATTTATGTCATAATAAATAGTAGGCCATGCGCGGGCGAATGTTTGCCGAAGCCAGTGCTGTCAAGGTCAGCTACGAGATGTAATTATTAATACTCCACATCTGAGTGTATTCATTACATAACGCTTTAATTATTTCAAAAACACTTTACCTGTAACGCAGGAAGTAACTAGAATAATTTTACAACTTCACTTCCAGTTCGAAATTGTAGTTTATAACCTCACTTCACTTTATCTCACACTCGCGCTAAAAGTAAACAGCTGATTTCTTTAAACACGGTAAACTATAAAACGTCACTTTTAGTGAAAAAAGCTAGCGCTAAAAGGCCTACCTACTTTTAGTGGTGGTCGTAGATAAAATATGTTCTATGCATTTTTCCGTTAAACCAATCATTTTCAAGATACAGCACGCCAAACGCAAGAAAATAATGGTAATGTAGCGGTGGAGCGTTTTTTGCATCTGCCTCTTTAAATGTGAGCTAAGTGATGTGCAGTCATTTCCACATAAATATATATTATTAGCAAATGCATTTGCACAGTTTTCTGCATTATATTTTGTACGGACACTTCTGCTTCCTTAAAGGGTATGATATTTATCATTTCATTTTGTAACTCGTTTCCACACCACCCAGGAGGTCGAGCCCAACGATGCGTTTTTTTTTAACGTGGTATCTCCAGTACGCCTAATCTACAAAATTCTAACATTTAAATACGTTTTGGACATTTTGGTTGTGGGAGGACTTTTGCATTGTCTTCTGAATCTTCATCATTATAGTCACTTTCCATAACATTTTTATCCAATATTTCTAAGAGATTCGTCTCATCATCGATTTCCTCTGCTTCTATATTCACCTCGCCTTCTTCAAGCACTTTCGGATTGTTCTCGCAGGAGGATCTATTGCAATAATAGCAAATGGCGGAACATTTTAGGCCCGCTTTGCGGCAACCACATGCTCTTCCACAGCCCGTTTTACACTCGCACGAAATACTTTTAAGCATGGAATCCGGAGTAGGTTGTTTAGTGTTTCGCATAGCATCGAGTCCTGTCTGGGTTTTCCGCCAACCATATATTTTTTTTAATAGCCATACTCTATCCAGATGTCCAGTTCTGGATATAGGCCTCCCCTAGGCGTCGCCATGTTTCTCTATCTTGCGCTGTGCGGCGCCACATTAGTCCCGCATGTTTTTTAAAATCATCTCCCCATCTCATTTGGGGCCTTCCTCTTCCTCGTTTGCCGTCGTATGGGCGCCAACTTTGGATTACTTTATTCCACCGTTCGTCCTGCTGTCGTTCATTGTGACCAGCAAATTTCCATTTTAGCTTTGCCGTCTGTTCTGCTACGTATATTACCTTAGATGTGTTTCTGATCCATACATTGCGTTTTCGATCTCTCAGCGTTATTCCTATCATCTGCCGTTCCATAGCTCTTTGACTTTTTTTCAATTTATCCATTATTTGTTTTGTTAGTGTCCATGTTTGTGCCCCATATGTTAGGACGGGCAGAATACAGGAGTTGTATACTCTAGTTCTTAGATGCAGAGGAATATTTTTGTTCTTTAGGACGTGCGATAGTTTACCGAATGCCATCCATCCCAACCTGTTTCGCCGACTTATTTCTGCTGTCTGATTTTCTTTGGATATCTTTACTAATTGTCCCAAATATACATATTCTTTGACGTATTCTAATGTTTTTGTGTCTGACAGCGCAATGGGATGTTCTTCTGAGTTGGTCATTGCTTTGGTTTTTGAAAGATTCATTCTTAAGCCTTTGATTTCTGACGCTTGTTGTAATTGGTTCACCATGGCACATAAGTCGTCATGATTATCAGATATTAGTAGAATATCGTCTGCAAATCGGAGATGATTTAAGCGTTTGCCGTTGATCGATATTCCTTTGTTGTCCCAGTCCAACGATTTAAATATGTCCTCTAGTGCTAGGGTAAACAGCTTAGGCGAAATAGTATCGCCTTGTCGCACACCTCTTTCGATTTTAATAGGTTTCGTCTTTAAGTTTTCATCTAATTGTACAGTTATGGTTGCATCTTTATAAATATTCTCTAGTAGCGTTATATATCTAGAGTCGATCCTACAGTTAATGAGAGCCTCTTTCACCGCCCAGAATTCGATCGTGTCAAACGCTTTCTCGTAGTCAACGAAAGCAACGTACAGTGGTATGTTGTACTAGTGAGTCACCCGAACTACGTTTCGGTTCGCAAAATTAAGAGAGATTCATTAATATAAAAAAAAAGGATGTATCGGCGGGACTGAACCCGGGCCAACCGCGTGATAAGCCAGCACTCTACCGCAGGACCGCCGCCCTTGTTTGAATAATACGCGCACCCGAGCTAACAGTAGACGGCGATAGGCGCTCCACTCTGCTGCTTAAAATAGTTAATTAAATTACAAATTTTTCGCACTTTTTTTGAAAATAAAAACCGGCCTACGATCTAAGTATAAAAATTAGCAAACTTTTAAGCCATCGTACAACTTAATCGGTCCAGTATCTTCGGAGGAGATAGCGAACAAACATAGACGCAAACACGCAAACACGCAAACACGCATACAAAGAGAGCACCGATTTTATGTTATAGATTCGTTGGCCTTTTCTATTAATAGTCGGATTGTTAAGAGATGATCTGATGTACTAAAGCCTTTTCTAAATCCACCTTGTTCTACTGGCTGGTAGTTGTCCATTTTATTAGTTAATCTGTTCATGATAATTCTCGTGAGTAATTTGTACATCTGAGACAGTAATGCTATAGGTCTATAGTTTTTTAGTAGTGTAGGATCTCCTTTCTTGTAAATTAGTACAACTAGGGCATTATTCCATTCTCTGGGAATTACTCCTTTATCCAAGCATCTATTATATAGTTCTTGTAAGTGTGGCAGAATCGATTTTCCTCCTTCTTTCAATAGTTCAGGTATGATACCATCTTCTCCAGCGGATTTATTTCTCTTTATTTCCTTGATGGCTTTCTGTATCTCATCTTCCGTTATTTCTGGTAGGTCTTCTGAATTTACATTTGTGACTGTTTTGGCTAGTGTTTTTTCGACGTTCTTGCTGGGGTTATTTTTGGAACTGTACAGATCGTTGTAGAATTTTTCTGTTTCTGACTTTATTGTGTTTATGTCATTGATTGCGTTATCTACTTCGTCTGTCACGGTTATTATCTTTCTTTGCTTTGTTTTTAGTCTTATGTTCTTTAAGTTTCGATTTTCTTTAATTATTTTTTCTATGTAGTTTTCTTGGTGTCTTCGTATATCTTCTTTTATCTGCTTCCTTATTGTTTTGTTCAGTTTCCTGAATTCGATTGTGTGCCTTTGATTTTCGTTTAGCATTTCCCGTCTTGTTTTTAACATTTCTATAGACTTGTTACTTATTTTCTTTTCCTGCTTTTTATTTTGTTTTTCTGCTATTTCTAAACCTGCCTCGAGGATGTTTTTAGTAAGAGTAGAGTTTAAATTGTCAAGAGTTTGATGATTATTGTTTTTAGGTATGGTATCTAATTTAGTTCTGTATACGTCTCTATTTTTTGTTAACAAGTCAGTATCAATCTTATTTGGAGGTTTTGTGGAATATTTTCTTCTGTCGGGTCGTCCTGGTATTTTTAGTTTTGTTCGAACCATGCGGTGGTCACTTCCCAGAGATATATTGTTTAGAACCGTCACATCCTGGATTATATATTTTTCTTTTGCAAGTACGTAGTCTATTTCATTCCGCCAACCATACTCCTGCATTTTTTAACCCCACGCCGTAACTGGACTTGGTGGCAAGTTCGTAGGCAATTGCCGCATAGCGTCTCTTGTTGGTGGCAGTGAGGCCAAGTTTAATTTGTTTTTCACACCGATCGTCCTAAATTCCTGTATCGCAGGGAATCCAAGGTTTCGGTTTCGTAACATCCACCATACAGCGTTACCAACAATGCTTCTCCCGCAGTGGCTAGTGCATCGAATTCTCCATGTGGATCTTGGAAGATTTCAATGATTTCAAGTAGCTTGGTCTTTTTCGCAAGAATATTAAAAAATTTAATCTTTCCCTGATTAAAGAACGCAGACGTTGTATCACAACCGCTGAATGTATGCAGGAACAAAATATTCTTGCTTACAGGATTTACAAACTGTAGACTGTGCGATGAATATATCTTTTGCTCCACTTTACCTCGAGCAGGTTTTCTTAAAAAAAAATATTGTCATACTCGCTCGCCAGTGCAGTCATCAGAACTAATAAATCCACATCTTCTCCCACAAAGTGCGCTGCTGAATAGGATGAAGACATATCAATAGCTGTTTGAATTATGGGAGAGTCCGCATTTTCTGGTGCATGCATCACTGTAATGTTAATGGTCTTCTAATTTTCTCGTGAACATGGGTATTAAAAGTCGTCTATTCGAGTCTCGAGATAAAAACTCTACCTTTTGGGTGTTGTGGAAACGAGTTACAAAATGAAATTATAAATATCATTCCCATTAAGGAAGCAGACGTGACCCTACAATAGTATATTGTATGTTAAGAGCTGAAAGTGCATTCTTGCCGCTTGCGCATGAATATTGCTGGTTGAGACGAAGTCGAAACCAGCAATCATGCAAAAGCGGCAAGCGCACTTTTAGCTCGAAACATAACATACTATTTTTTCGACGACTGAGCAGATTATTAATGGAAAATATCAAATTTCGTTTTATCGCAAAAATTAATTTACAATCAAGTTAACATTACTCGCGCAGTCTATATGACATGTGACGCGATTATTTCCACAAATCGCGGGCGTTGTCAAGGAAACATTCGGACGTGGCTACCTATTTTGTTCACGCGGAAACCCAAAACGCTCGGCGAGCGGCAAAAAGATGAAAACGCACGCTCAGCGGCAAATGTCAACTTTCTGTTGTCAAATGACAGTGAGAAAAATCTACTTTCGATGTCAGTCGTCGAAAAAATATAATGCAGACAACTGTGTAAATTCATTTGATAATAGATACGGAGATATTTACAAAAAACTGGTTTTGGCGGCCATCTTTCCAAGATGACATTATAAGCAGTTCTTAATATAAAATTTTTGATGTAGAAATGTTCAAAACTGTTGTTAAAAGACTATAGCCGAATTTAACTATGCAAGTAGATTTTGCGACATAGATAATACGAAATTGCATGGGTCTCAGGTTTTTTGTCGACATAAAGTATTTATTATTATGTTCAGTAATGATCGGCTCATGAAAATGTTTACCTCAACACTCGAACAAGACTGCAACTGTAGACATTTGGTGAATCGTAATATGTGCAGGTTTTTTACCTGTTTTTTTACTGCAGTTGCAGCTCGTATATTTTCAAAATTATTAGTAAATCGTAATAGTTGTTCCTCTGCATTGGTGCGTAAGGTAGACGTCTAATTTTCCCATGTTCCACATATTCGGATATCCATGTCTCAATTTCTCTTGCCATCCCACACCTCGAGAGATGATAATCTACCAGAGAATATTATCACACCGGCCACGAGGATTACGTTTGAGATAAATGACCGAAACGCCAACTTAATAAGATGTTTCGGAACGCCGGCGCCGCGCCTCTATGTCGGATTATAAATTAATTACAGGGTATGAACTTTTCTTTGGCAAAAATTTCGCATGTTACGCAATCTGCGTTTGCGTCCATATTTGACTGAACATTTAAAACAACAAAATCAGCATTTTTCAAGTGGACACTCCGCCATTTCCGTTACGATTCCATAAATTAAACTCTAATTAGCGGCCGCGCGTGCACCTTATGCTTCCTTCTTGATAAGGCGGCTTCAATAATAGTAATTGGGCAAAACTGGCAAACTGAGGATGAAAAAAAATTGCATAATTAATATTCCACATTTCCTTGGGTATAGCACATTACTGGCGCAGAAAGTTAAAATGTCTCCATCTTGTCTTAATATCGACGTAAATATATTTTTTTCTATAGCACATGTTAAAGTGTGCTTTTATCAACTCAAAACAAAAGGTCAAGTTTTACTTTAACAGCAAGGGTAGATAAAGTAGCACTTTAACATCAAGGATAGATAAAGTAATTTAATTTTCTAACTTTTGTTTGAATTAAATATGACAGCTTCGTATTATCGTAGCAACCCAATCTAGCTACTGACATTTTGAAATGTCATTGACTGTCCTTATTTTCTTATTAAATATATAAGTTCTTGCTATAGAAAAAAATATTGTATTATACACGACGATAAAGTTATTTCTATCCACTCTTGAATCATTAACGTCTCGACTTCGTCTCGACGTTAAACGATTCACTCGTGGATAAAATTTAACTTTATCGTCTTGTATAATAAATTACTATTGTCCTCAAAAATCGAAACGAAAACTAAAGTGTTGTAATAGTTATAGTATTTTATCTACGACCACTACTAAAAGTAGGCCTTTTAGCGCTAGCTTGTTTCACTAAAAGTGACGTTTTATAGTTTACCGTGTTTAAAGAAATCAGCTGTTTACTTTTAGTACATGTGCTAAAAGTGAAGCGAGGTTCAAAACTACAATTTCGAACTGCAAGTGAAGTTGTAAAGCTATTCTAGTTGCTTCTTGCGTTACAAGCGTTTTTGAAATAATTAAAGCGTTATGTAATGAATACAGTCATATGTGGAGTATCAATAATTACATTTCGTAACTCACCTTGACAGCACGGGCGTGGCCAAACAATCACCCGCGCGGCGTAGCCTACTGTTCATTATGACATAAATTAAAAGCGTCGCAGATGCGAACCTTTCTTAAATCGATATTTATGGATTAATAACGGTAAAATTAGGGTCGTAGATAAAATATTGTATGCAACGCGTGCTAAAAGTCGTTTATGCGCGAGACATGTTATGAAACTCAACCTTCGGCTTCGTTTCATAATTTTCATGTCTCGCGCATAAACGTCGACTTTTAGCACTTGTTGCATAAATAGCTATTTTATAAGTTGCTGGGAATATTAATTAAAAAGCTACCGCTTTGAGGTGGTAATGGAAGTCAAATGAGAAAAACTGTAGGTTCAAAACTCGATTGTCTTCAATTGTTCAAGTTCTTAAGTCATCGGTATGTAAAACAAATTATTTAATTTAGAGACAATTTATATACATCAAGATAAGAAATCCATTCATTGGTATTGGAAAGGAGATACCCACCTTTTTTAAGAGGATGTACCGTGCTTGCTCTCACATTCAGTTCAAACGTCTTGCTTCATTAGAATTTATTGACTACCTTTCTTCTCTTCCAAATTCATCCCCTTTGTTGTTTGAGTCATCACTTACAGTTGCAAATAAATTCGGGAGAGTTAAGACTCCAGATCTTGGTTACCATGTAAGAGTTTGTTCGCGATCAGTCAAACTATTGTATGTTTGACCTCGGTAAGCGAGTGACGATCGCCGCTAGAGCCGGGGTCACAGTGAAAATCATGGAGCGCTCGAGCCGGAGCGGTTGATAGTTCAAATCCTGGCACGGGCTGTGTAGATTTTCACTTAATTAAGGTTTAGGTTTAAGTGACGCCCGCGCCCCTTGAATTAATGCTTAAGAGGTTCTGGGGGGCAACGGTAGTCGTTAGGGGAAAAACAACTATTGTATCTAACGATGGTTCCACTTTTGGCATATTTTTTCTGTTTTTACTTCCTTTTACAATAAAGGAAGTGTTGGATTCACCCCAAAAATTCAAAATTAAGTTGTCAACAGATCTTCACGTTTTAGAGTACCCTGATCCCAAAAAACATATTTTTTTTTCATTGGTCTGTCTGTGTGTCTGTCTGTGAACAGAATATCTCAAAAACGGAAAGAGGTATGGCGTTGAAGCTTCATATATAAGTTTTGTGTACTATGTAGATGCGTAAGCAAGCTTTTGAAGAAAATCGCATAACCGGAAGTAGGTGTTTACTCTTGTGATTTTTCAGTTTTTTTTTATTTTTTCAAAAACGGCTCTAACGATTTTTTTTAAACTATACATTTTTATTACATTTTTAATGTGTATTGATGTGAGATAGGTGATTTTCCAGTTGAATACTTCTAAAATGGGTTTCTTTTGTTTTTTTTTCTATTTTTTTTTATTAACTCCTATTTTAAATAGAACACCCGGTATATTATTAGATTTTTGAATTCAGCTTAAAATTCTAGAGAAAATTTGTCTCTTGAACTAACACTCTATTTTGTACCGTTTTTGTAAAATTTGTAATTTTTGAAAATTTTTGACAAATGCTTAAAAATTTAAAATAAAAATTTTGGCTAATTATAAGATCACTCTAAAAGGAAGTTGTGTGCGTGTATCACACCAGATTTTTTGTCACTTAGACTCTTGCATCTCATGTGAAGTTTTATTTTTATTGAGAATTAATTGAGGTAGCAGCATGTGCCGGCAATAGTAATCGTAGAGTAGGACATTTCCAATAATTGAAAGATTATATTTATTAAATATTGTTTCTATCAAAAACGATATCATTTATTTTGTCACTAGAACTAAAATAAAGCTTTTGTTGCTTACAGAATTATTTGAAAGTTGGAACATCGTTGTAAATTTCTTTTTACGGTTTTTTTATTTAGCTGCGTGAGTTACATTTTATCATATTAATGTTTGAGAAAACAATAGCCAACTTGAGTTTTTTTAATTGCACTTTTTCACCATGCGAAACGGGCCACCTCAGATCTTAATCTCCGAATGAAATATCAAAACTGTATGGACCTTTTACTTGACACTGCTTTCACATTTGCATAAATGTAAAATAGTTTTTATGCAACCTTAAGCAAACGTAAGTTGATTTTTATGTTAACATTGGCGACCTTTGCCCTTGCTTTGGTGATTCTTTAAATTCATATGTCAATGCCGGCGTGTCGTTGACACGTCTTTAACATACGTTGTTGTAGGAAGACTTGATTGTAAACATTGGTTAAGGTGCAGCGCTATCAGTTATTTAAGAATTAAAAGTAAAAGCGTGTGTAGTATTCAAATGATAAAATTACGCTGTAGCAATTTTATTATAAAACAAAAAAATATATATTATATGTACTTTGAAGTTTACTCTCTTCAGAATCCAATTTTGATTTCACAATTGCATTAATTCTTTTGGTTAAAGCAAAAAAGGCAGTATTATATTAATCCATTAATCCTCATGTGGTATATTTGCCTAGCCTTACGGGTCGCTGCAACTAAATCTACATTCTTGATAAAAAGTTAAACTTCACTGCCTTAGTGTACAAATTACTATTTATTAATATGTTAGGCTATTCGAGAGTAATTAGTAGTTGGTATTCTTCTTCGTCCCATGCTTTGTTTCTTTTCAAACGTCAGCGACGAACATATCAACAATATTCTGAAACTGATTTTGATCTGTGGATGCGTGGAAGGGATTTTCAACATCAAGTCATGTCCATTGACGTAATTTACATAACCATATTTCTTTCGGCCCATCTTTTGATTTTACCTTGGAGGTAAGCTGGAGAATATATATTGACCCTCGCATTATACGGTCAAAATACTGGAGCCGTTTTTAACTGTGGTTGAAATAATTCCGTATCTTTGCTCAATATCTGTAGTACTGCTGCATTATATTTTAGATATTAATTATGTTCAGGAGATTTTCAAAATTCTGCGGCAATACCACATCCAAACGCTCTTATTTTATTTATTATAATTAAATTAGTTACCTTTTAACTTTTAAGTTTCTTATCTATAAATGAATACTAATCTTACGTTACAATGAACTTTCAATTATGTTGTCAAATTTACGATTCGGGTTGACATACACAGGGTGTTTGTAGATTGCTATACATCCCGTAACTTCGTTAATAATAGAGATATAAAAAACCTCTCTTTTATTTTAAATTTCAGTATACAATCTACAAATTGACGTTAACCAATTTAAACTATGGCCTCCTATTTTTACGTAGTGATATAACTCTTTTTAAATGGAACAAACTGTATATTTTTAGATATTTTGAAATCACTGTTAAAAATGCTTTATGATAGGAGGCTTAAACTAACATTTTGGAAACACACTTTTTTTAAACTACTTTTTTTATTCCGCTAGAGTAGGCAATGACTTACGCAGAATCATTAACAATCGAACAAGACATGCATAACAAATTCCACCTGGTTCTAAAAATTGTTCATGGCGGAATTATCACACAAAACTTACTAAAACAATTGAATACTAGGTTTTTTAATGGAACAATATACATTTCATCAAACTGATGCAAACTACAATAAAAGAGCTTTGAAACGATGTACGATATTGGCCATTTAGTTTAAAAATAGTGTTTAAATATAAAAAATACAGAAAACGTATTGAAAAATAATATTGTACCGTTTAAAAAACATGGGTTTTCAACTGTTTTAGTACGTTTGGTGCGTTAATTTGGTCATGAGAACTTTTAGAGCCAACTGGAAGTATCATGAAGTAATTTTAGCGCTGATTTCAAATATCTCAAAGCAAACGGGGGTTTCCGTTTAAAAAAATCAAAGTCGTGTATCACTACGTAAAAATAGAATGCCATGGCTTAAATTGGTTTACGTCAATTTTTAGGCTCTATACTGGCATTTAAAATTAAACCAAGTTTTTTCGATATCTTTATTATTATCGAAGTTACGGACTGTCTAGTCATCTCTTTCATAAACGCTGTTTGTGCCATCCCACTGCGGCGCGTCACTTTGTTGAAAACTTTCAATTATTTTGCCTTCGCGTTAATAGTTCAACTTTTTTCTAACCACCGCGAACTTATTTTTTATGTTTACTCGTAACCTGATTTCTTTTTGGCAGCTTAATTAGGAAAGCTGGTAAGTCCTTGATGCTTAATTAATATACAGGGTGTACCGTAATGGCCACGAAAGCTGCAGGTAGCCATGTTCCTTTTACAATTCTGAGTCGAAAATCTTAATACGAAAATGTTGAATTGGTCTCCATGAGCCCGCCCTCACGAGCAGTAGATAAAAATAATTGTATTTTCAGGCAAAGTACGCCTTCTGCTTTAAATACGACAAAATCTCAAAAGGAAGAGTTGTCCAAAATGTAAAATTATGGTCCCATACAAAATTTCAGAATAATCAACGTACTGTATGAAACCGTGTGCATTAGATGATGTACTTTTGTAACACGGTTTTATAAAAGTAGCCCCATATTTCTGAAATGTTTCATGAGACCATAATTTTACATTTTGAACAACTTTTCGTAATAATACTTTGGCGTATTTAAAACAGAAAACGTACTTTACCTGAGAAAGTAGTATTTTTTATCTACCGCTCGTGAGGACTCATGAAGACCAATCCACCATTTTCGTATTAAGATTTTCTACTTAGAATTTTATGACCAACATTGCCACGTGTAGTTTGTACACCAATTTATATACACCCTGTATATATGAGAATTATCCGAGGCAATTATTTGTACTGTAATGTCAGTGACAAGTGATGACAGCCTACCTTAATGCATCTCTTATTTGAACACGCTGTACAGTACTATTTAAGAACAATTACTAAAATTTGCCCAAGAATTAAAATTGCCACATGGAAATCAATGTGATTTATTTATTATATAAAATTGTAGGCTAACGAGTATCTCCAAATTTGCATAAAAATGTAAATAAACAACATTCTTCAACGGTAACTGATCGATCGTTCGCTGTATATAGAACAGTGTTTCTCAACTGCCGATCAACCAAGAAATTTGACTGGTCCGTAAAGTCAGAAGTAGAAATGCTCTTGATTGAAAAGGGTCTCTACTTTTGGGATGTGTTTTTGGTACCACAGGTAGGACATTTTAATGCACAGTTTTAATTTGTCGTAAAGAAAGTGTAATTGATTTGTATCGAAAATGAAATTATTATCGAGAAAAGGTATTTGAAGTTATTATTTGTTATTTCTCATTTCGGAATTGAAAAATTGATATGGCAATACCTTAGCCTTGCATGCCTGCTCACAAAAGTGCCCACCGTTAGATAAAAAATTATGAAAATTACTTCAAATATTTTTGTCACCACTTTTTACGTGAAAATAGAATATCTATTGAGATATCAAAACAGGGACGATGAAAAAATTTCACTGTTACGGGGTAGGGTAGCTAGCTCCCCCTAAACATAGATTTAATTTCAATTACTATTTGAAGATTTTAAAAACTCACATCTAGTTTGAACTAGATACGATGAGTAATTTTTGAGTTGAGAAGAAAAATTAAAAATACAAATTCAGATTCTCGGGTACGTAATATTTTGATAATACAGTTTTTTACTAATGCCGGTTTGGCTGTTATCGCTCTATTTTGATGAAAAGTATTTTATTGTTATTGCGTGATCAGATTTTAGAAATCGTTACCTTGGTAACATTTAAACTCTAAGGTATCGAATTCGTTTCAGGCAGTAGTTCTTGGTTTCTTCTTTGGTATGAGAAGCTAGTCGGCATTTAGAATTAGTCATATAATTCTTGCGCTATATGGAACTACGAACTGAGTTCCTGTTCGTGGCGAGATTGATCTACGGGCGTTCAAATCTCCACAAGAACAATGTGCACGCGAGCCAACAAGGAAACCCAACATTCATCCGAATGTGTAGCAAGATCGTTAAGTTTTAATTTTCGCCTCTCAAGGTTTGGTCGTCGGCGAGTAAAAGTAAGTCAGGACTAATCATAGACCACAATAAAAAATGTGCCATTCGCCCGCAGCCCGCCGATTTCAATGCCAGTTCACATCCTAGCAAGATAAGTCGCCGAATTACCAGTTCCGGTTGGATTTCACAACTTAATAGATCTCAAACAGTATCTTGACAGAAGAACCGTAGGAAATTGGATGCCCATCGCGGTGCCAATATTGGCGTAATGAATCAAACCCTTACTTTCGATTCTTCTTTTTTTCGACGTGCCGTAGGTGTTGCGAGATCGGCGGTACACATGCACGATCTTGTAGATTGCTCTTCCGGTACTATTTGGAATTGTTCTGCCGAAGGCATAATGTTTGCTTCATTTATTATATTCTGCATTTATCTCAGCTAGTTGGATTTGGCGCATTGGAATAGCTTATTACGTTCGCTATGCATTAACTTGAAATGTCAGACGATGGTTGTTTTGTATAATGCAGAACAGGTGCTTCCTAGACTCCCTTTCTATAGATTTATTGTTGCAAAACAATTATGGAATGCTCTGCCTCGTTTATGCTCATATTTCTTCAATATGGTACTTGAAATTTGCATTTGGGTTTAGGTGAATTTATACTATACGTTATATGAAAAACGAAGTGCAGTTTTATAAACTTGTTTAAAATTTATTATCGTTTTCCATGACAAGTCCACAGATTTTTGCAGTTAATTAATGCTCTATGCACCGTGTGTAACTGGATTCTGGTAGACCTCAGATATATTTTACAGTTACGCTATTTACGTGAAATTTGGGAAACTGATTGTGTAAAGCAAAATATTCAAATGTTTACAAATGTCATTCAAATACAATTTCCGGTTTAACCGGAAATCACCTTAACTTTTTTATTTCACATGGAACACCCTGTATATTTTGACATAAACTGACAATACACTTCAGTACTGCCAAACGTATAACACGAATCACATGCGACTCTAATTATAAATTTAAATGAACACCCTTTATACCTGTAATACGGAATATAGTACATATAAACAAGTTTTTCTTCAAACGGCAGTAAAATGTGACATTATACTGCTTGATTGATGATGCTAAACTGTCACTTCATTGCCATGGCATCTAAAACACTTTTGATGAATTTATTATCTCCGCTGGCGAGATCAAGTAATATTCTTCAAATTTTGTTCACAAAGTTGTAAATAATGTGTTATAAAAACGTTTGAAGAAAAAATACTATATGTTACTCGGAGCAAAAGTATCTTTATGTGTCTCGGCTGTACTTATCTGCCTCGCAAGCTCAGTAGATAACCCATCCAGCCACGCCACATAAAGTATAACTTTTGCTCCTAATAACATAATATACTATTATAACAACCAGGGCATCATGAGCGGACATTCTAGTTCATAACGCTCGCCGATGTGGGCATTATGATCAGAACTGGACAAATTACTTTACGAAAGTAATTAATTGTCAATTACCGCCCAATGAAATAATCGAATTAGCAAACTTCAATTGCTCAAATGAAATAGTAATTCAATTGTGTATTACTTGGAAATTGTAATTGGACAAAAGAAATTACTTTCTTCCGCAACCGTCTTAAAAAATCATTACTTTCAATACCAAAATCCGTCGTTGAAGTTGACGTTTCTCTTACTGACACAAAAAGTCTATGTTGCTCTGTAACACTTTTAATTCCTAAGATTAAAAGTACTTTTTCCCGCTGCTGATCATGTAAGTCAGTGATACAGCCTTAGTAACAAAACGTGTAAGTCGGTGATTATATTTGTTTGCTGCTTTTTCTTGACAACGGAACTTAATATTATTATTAAGTTCCTAGGATAATAAAATTAGCAAAGCAAGACGCAGATTTAGACGTTTTGTTTATAAATTGCAAGTGTTTATGTGACATGTGACACTCACAGGTAACACGACTCACGAAAACTAATCCTGGTGAAAGGTGACAAACCAAACGATTTTTTCAAAAATCTAGGAAAATTTCGATAAGCAGCTGGAAAAATATAATAAGATAACTCGGAATGTATCACCTATTAACATTTTCGGCAGGCAACAAGCCGCGACTTCGTCTTGGCTTGTACTTGCCTACATCAAATGTTAATAGGTCCTTACATTCCTTGTTACTTAAATAGCTATTACTTCCTATGAACTTCAAGTAACTTCTAACTGGTCGCCTATGGATGCAGTTGTCATGATTTTTAAATGAGAAACGTCAAAGGCAATGAATCATCTAAAATTTTGAACTTTTGTGTTTTTCTAGGTTGCCGAAAAATAGTATGTATTATTCGGATTAAAAGTGCCTCTGTTTGACTTGCAATTTTTGCGTTCGCTCGGCTACGCTATGATTTGCTCCACAAATGCAAACATAATTGCTTGTCAAACAAAGTTCCACTTTTAGTCCTAATAATACAATATATCATATTATCGAAAAATTGTATCTTTTAGCGGGCTGTGGTTTTAATTCCAGTTTACAAAACTACACTTCTTTTTGTCTGCTCTTCTATATGCTAGACCAAGCGTCGGAGATCTTTAAAGGCATAATAGGAAAAAACCGCTCTATATAATGAAACTTTCTTTTGTGACAGCTGCATTCAGTTGTCTCGTCTATAAGATCATTTTAATTTTGCAACAGAATTTTAGTGTTATTAATTACAAGATAAACTTGAAGCGTAAAAAGATTCCCAACATGGCGTTCAGAAATAACATTTAAATTACTGTGATTCCGCTTTCTTCATAAAAATATGTATAAATAATCAACGAATAAAATCCGAATATTCTGAATGCTGAAATAATAATAATAATAATAAATGCCTTTATTTTAATAGGAGAATGTAACGAAATAATATTTATAAGCAGAATAATCAGAGGACAAAGTTCAGTACGGCATTCGAAAATACATGTTCTCTTCGATTAACCCTTAAATAGCAAAACTATTTATTAATAAAATCATGTAATTATAAATGGGCTTATAAATGGGACGATACCACAAAATTGGTGTATGAGACCGATGACTTCTTTTATTTCTGCATTACATGTAAATAAATAACATGTGGGCAAACGAAAATGAAATCAAGTTTGGCTTTGAAATATTTATTTTATAAATAATATGTTGGCGGCACTGTAAGTCTATGTTAAATTAGAGATTAGCAGGTTAGGTTTTACGTCAGTTTTGACACAGACTGACGCAAAACCTAACCTACTTATCTGGAATTTGACATAGACTTATAGTGTTACCAATATATTGTTCATAAAACAAATATTTCAAAACCAAGCTTGATTATTCAGAACTGACCCTCGATTCGCATTTTAAAATAATCGTTTGTCAAAAATCTGAGAAGAATAAATCGACCGTTAAAATTACGCCTAAACACTTTTCCATGCCACCAATCGTCTATTGCTATTGCGTAATGTACAGTCGTGTTCAAAAATCTGTTGTACAGCGACAGTTGTAAGTTTATTGATGGTTGAGTTCTTACTGAACACAGGCTCACACTTTATCATTAAATACGTACACCAAGATGTACATTTTCAAAGTATATGTGTATAGAACACCTTTTTCAACTTTGTGTAATTAATTTATACTCACAAAGCACAAATGCTGTACAACACTTTAATGAACACGACTGTACTATCGTGATACCTCAGAATACGCAACATAATTCGAAGTTTTTTTTTAATGTACTGTAAATTTCATTGCAAAGATTTAGTTGATTTCCGCCTTTAAATTTGAAGTATTAAGTCATTCATGGTTTTTGTCAGCCCGTGTATATTTCTCAAAAGTGCTCTATTTAACTGAAATTACGAGTAAGTCTACTTTTTGAAGTTAATTTGATGAAATTGTTTGTTTTAGTTTTTTTTCTCATTTATAGAAAATACAATTTGAAAACGGTGCTGTCAGAAATATTTCCTGTGCATTTCACCACTTCTGTGTGAGAGTGAAGAAATTATTTTTTGACACGACACAGTTTTAGAAATATGTTTCGACAGCTGAGAACAAGAGTATTTCTATTCCGTGTAAACTCTCATCGTACTCAAATGGCACGAAACAGTAAATAGGCTGAAATGCTTACCTAATATATACTTTTTAGTTCACTTCGAGAATTTATCATAACTACTAACATTTTGTGCAGAGGACAGATATTCTTTGTCGTTGACACAGAAACTGGCTGCCGTCTTGGATTTTTGTGTTCAACATAAAATATAACTTTTAAAAGTTGCAACCCAATTCTCGATGATTGCTTAAACTAAACATCGATGTCTGGATTTTCTCAATTTTTTAATTTTTATCTTACGTAACTCTTTATAATACATTAAGTAACAAACGACTTCCGGGATTGGACCGTGTCATAATCGAGATCGAAGAACTCAACGTTTCGCCCACTTTCGTAAGGGGCTTCATCA
>CALNHX010007541.1:0-72700 GCA_940337035.1 Agriotes lineatus
CGCGAAAAAATCACCTTTCGAAATGTTTTCAGATCTTCACGTTTCAGGGTCCCTCCATGCCGAAAAACAGGTTTTCTCAATTCCGTCTGTCAACCTGTCTGCCTGTCAATTGCCGATATAACTAAAGGAAAACGATATTTTGCATGCCGATAATATTCCTTCCTGGCATGAAACCAACCAAGAAAATTGGTAAAACATATACAGGGTGAACACCTTAAAAACTAAAATTCTGCCTATTTTTGCTTTAACTCAAGAAGTTTTACTTAAATATAAGTTATATTTTGCACATTGCTCAAGTTTTTACTCTTAACAAAAAGGAGTATATTTTCGAACACTTTAAAAAACAAAATGTTGTTTAGTTTTGCTTTAACTGAGAAATAGATAAAAGTAATCATTTGCACATAGCTCAGGTTATAACTTTTAATGAAAATAGGGCCCAACAGAGATATGATAAATGTTATAAGAGACCAAAAAAGGGCAACAAATAAGTGCCTTGTGTTTAATACAGCTGCATCGTAGTTATCTGCATGGTCCAGAGTGGTTGCGTGCGATAAAAGGTCGGTCTACTGCCAAGCCAAGCCAAGTTCGAATCCCACAGTCGGTAATGCATTTTTATTTGAAATTTATGTAATTTTCATTACCAAGTGTTTCCTTTTATTGTTTCGGTATTATAAGTAACGTTAAAATATTTTCACCTCTTGTTTCCATTGATTTTTAAAATTGTTTACTGTCACGACGTTCACTTGCGAAGTTCTGAGTGAAGCCCTTTAGAAATTTTTGGTTTTGAATTTTTTCATAAGTTAAAAATTACTTATCGGGGCAAGTTCAAAATTGCGTTGATATAGTTTCACTAATTTATGGTACTGCAGGTACAGTCGTGATCATTAAAGTGTTGTACAGCATTTGCGCTTTGTGAACTTAAATTAAATACATAAAGTTCAGAAAGTGTTCCATATACAAATATTTTGAGAGTATACATCTAGGTCTGCCTGCTTAATGATACAATGTGGGCCTTTGTTGAGTAATAACACTACCACGACTGTACCTTATTTTAAAAATACTATTTTAATTTCACATGTAGAAAGTCATTTCGGAATTGAACAATTTGTTAATGCGAAACATTTTAACAATAATATTACTCATAAGCAGTAATCTCACAGCAATATACGAATTATAGCATATCTCAAATTATACATTCCTATTTAAAATGGCCATAGATTGTAAGATTCAAAATCTGGTGTGATACACTCACACAACTTCCTTTTACAGTGATCTTATAATTAGCCAAAAATTTGATTTTTAATTTTTAAGCATTTGTCAAAAATGTTCAAAAATTACAAATTCTGCAGAAACCGTACAAAATAGAGCGTTAGTTGAAGAGACAAATTTTCTTTCAAATACCAAGCTGAATTCAAAAATGTATTAATATACGGGGTTTTCTATTCAAAATAGGAGTTAATAAAAAATAGAAAAAAAAACAAAAGAAACCCATTTTAGAAGTATTCAACTGGAAAATCACCTATCTCACATCAATACACATTAAAAATGTAATAAAAATGTAGTTTGAAAAAAATCGTTAGAGCCGTTTTTGAAAAAAATCGAAACAAACTGAAAAATCACATGAGTTTACTCCTACTTCCGGTTATGCGATTTTCTTCAAAAGCTTGCTGTCTCATCTACATAGTACACAAAACTTATATATGAAGTTTCAACGCCATAATTCTTTTCGTTTTTGAGATATTTTTTTCACAGAGAGACAGACAGACACACATACAGACAGACCAATGAACAAAAATATGTTTTTGGGTTTAGGGAACTCTAAAACTTGAAGATCTGTTGAAAACACCATTTTTGAGGCGAATCCAATACTTCCTTTATCGGAAAAGGAAGTAAAAATCACTTCTATGTTTATCTCGGAAACCTTTGAATTTCTCGATACAAATTAATTACACGCTTTTTATTTAAAATTAAAACATATATTAAAAGATCGTGCCTGCGAGACATACCTAAATGTGGTGATAAAAATCCACCCTTCAAATCGCTGCACTTCTTGTTTCGATCAAAATAGTGTAGTCAGTTTGTATTTCTTGTGTAAAAAATTTGTAAAAGGCTTTACCCAGAGCTTCCCTCGTGGACATTGTGACACTAAATAATTTTAAAAATCAAATTAAGTTAGTAGTTAAAATATCTTCACGTTTCTAATACATTAAATACATTTTCAAATACAAAAATGTAGCCCGCTGGGAGATTTGAACTCCGCCGCATCTGCGTAGTAGATTGTAACCGCATCGACTTGTCGTCTGCGCCATCGAGACTTATTGGAACGAGTGCGGCTCGCGCCTCTCTTGAACATAGCGGTCTTATTGTTGAAAAGTTTTTACTCTTTTGTGACAGTATCCCGTAACTATTGAGTCTTATTTTCGGCAAATGTAAAGCCTGACCTATGTGAAAATTATTACTTCCATCTATTTCAAAGTTAACGCAAAAATAAACAAAACTTAATTTTTTAAGGTGCTTACCCTGTATATATTTATCTTAAATTTTCTCTGTTTCATTACAGATAAATATATCGTGTATTCCAAAAAAACAAAAAACTCATTTAGGGTAGCCCTTGGAAAGAAAGATAGAAAATCTAGTCATGTCGTAACTTAAGTCGGTAGGTGAATGTCAAATTACAATTTATTTGTTTATGAAAACATTTGTCACTGTGACAGGTAAAAGTTTACAATGCATTAAGTTTAATTGTATCAAGCAAAAAGGAGAATAAGATGGCATGTACACAACAACGAGTGTAATAATCATAACGGTCAATAAAAATTGTTTTTGTTAAGTGTTTTGTATATTTTTAGGAAAATAGTTCAAGGTCAAGATGTAATTTAGTTCTCTCTAACTTGATAGTTCATTTGCATCAATGGGTATGTATCAAGTTGCGGCAAACTTCAATTTGATCATGGCATGCTGCGATTGACTTTTTTTTGGAACACACAATATAATCTGCATGCAAAATACCGTCATCCTCCAACAAATCGTTTTTGAGTTATACCGCCAAAAGACAGCCAGACAGACAGACGGAATTGAGAAAACCTGATTTTGGTCATCTAGAGACCCTGAAACGTAAAGATCTGACTGAAGAAATCTCGGAAGGTGATTTTTTCGCGATTAGAATACTTCCTTCGTCTTTTAGAAGAGGGAAGTAAAAATCCAATAAATTAAATGATAAAGGTGGCATTGAGTTATACTACGATACTAGGTTGCTCAATAATTCAGGTGGGATAAAGTATATATTTATACATTAAAGTCATCTTCACATATTATAGTCTTCTAAAAAACTATTTTTGCGTACATCGCCATATTACAATATTCAAAAATAAACATACAAAATTATAAGTATATTTCTCTAACTGAATTTTAAGCAAGATAAAGCTTTGTTACGCATTCTTTCTACAGTATAAGGATTTCTACTACTGGTCTTTTTGGATAGGCTCACAACTCAGACTAACTGAAAATTCTCAGAGATGATAGTCGTGAGTCGGATTAAAGAAATGGTTCGTCTTCTTCTTCTTCTTGAGAGTGCAGTCTCCCTAGTAGATGTTGACAATCATCACAGCTATTCGTACTCTATTCACGACTGCTCTTAACAATTCGATAGTACTGCAGTCATATCACTCTCTGAGGTTTCGTAGTCAAGAGGTTGTTCTTCGTACGAAGCCCTTTTTCCTTTGTATTGTTCCTTGGATTATTAGCTGTAGCATATTGTATTTTGGGCTTTTCATAACGTACCCGAAATATTTCAGTTTTCTTCTTTTCACCGTTTTCATTATTTCTAGTTCCTTATTTCTATATACCTATTCTTCGGTATAAGCGCACCTCTGCTCCTTCTAATATTTCAATGTCTCATTCTCAGTTCCAAGTTACGACATTTTTCATTTTTTAAAAAGCTCCTCTGGCGGTTTCGATGCTTGTTCGGATCTCTTTTTTCTCTTCTCAGGTGGAATTAATCCAAGTTCCTAAATTCGTATAAAAGTATATCCTTCCTACTGATTTATTGTTTACTACTATTAGTTTAATAGGAAGGAAGGTGATCCGTCATGCTTTTAGCGGAGATGCCTTGATATGAAGCAATACGACTAAATAGTCTTCTCCACGAACATTTATTTTAAAATTATGAATGGGGACATGTTTCAAAATCAAATTGGTTTCAGCCTCAGGCCATATTGATCATCTACAGAGGCATATGGTTAACAATGATGTACATAATTTAAAAAATCACTTACTAATATAGGTAGTCGAAGCACGTGTCCGTCATTGATGATGAAAGCACTCAAAATAAAAATTAAATACAAAAATGTGTTTTTGACTTGTAGGCTAGTTACAGTAGTTACTTTTGTATTTAATTTTAATTCTAAGTGCTTTCATCATCAATGACAGACACGTGCTTCGACTACCTATATTAGTGACTATTCCCCTCAGATAATATAAACCAATCCCATTAATCAATTTTCAAAATTTTAACCAATAAGAGTCGAATACAGCAAATATTTTGCACTAGTGCAATACCCGGGTATTTGCACAAGTGCAATATCGAGTATTTGCGGGAAGAAAAGCAAACCAGCTAGGTGCACACAAAATTTCAGAAGGAAAACTGAAAGCTCTTTAAAAATGAATAAGGTGGTATATAAAGGATGACATTTCTTCAAGGAATAGTCTTGCAATATTTCCCGCGTGCATTCTGTATAATTGGAGTAAATACTCGAATATACAGAATGCAATAGGGATATAACTACTGATTATTGCCTTCATATCCATAATAATGCGTAATCACCATGGTTTCTGTCAGTTTAATAATGACTAAAATTCAAACGTCAAAATTTAACCGCGGTTAAATTTATGTCAAAATTTAATCGCTTGTGCATAATTTTACCATGATTATTAAAGGTGCTTCACCAACTGAATTTGATCTATTTATTCAGGAAATAATCACTCCGAACATCCCGCGTGCATATAAACTAGCCTGAATAAATTTTGACGATTTTCTGTCAGAATGTTTTGCTCTGAAGAAATATATCTCGTAAATTTTCCGCTTCAAAATCCCTCGTGCTGCGCACTCGGGATTCTTGTTGAGCGGCAAATTTACTTGACAAATTTCTTAGCAAAACATTCTGACAGAAAACGTCAAAATTTAATCGGCTATTTTAATGCACTTGGGATATTACTGTTGAGTATTTTTTTTATTATGTACATCATTTTTAACCGTATGCCCCTGTAGATGATCATTATAGCCTGAGGATGAAACCAGTGTGGTTTTGAAACATGTCGCCACCCATAATTTTAAAATAAATGTTCGTGGAGAAGACTATTTAGTTTTATTGCTTCATACTATTAGTTTGTAAATTGTAATTTTTGTTAAAGGTCATTAACTTAATTTTCTAGATATTCATTTAGGTTTTATTGACCACTACTATTACTTAGCCGCTCGGCTATTTTTTCATATTTTTTTGTTTTGTGCTAATAATAACGTTTCATTGGCATATCTCATGTTTCATTTATTTCCGTCAACTGCTACTTCACTGTCATTTTAAGTAAGTATTTCATTAAATATATTCTCAAAGTATATAAAAATTAAATAGCAACCGTGATAAGATTGTCGGACCCTACATTTAATCATTATTTCGTCAGTAGTTTCTCTTACCGTCGCTCTTTGTTCATAAGATAAATTTGATATGATACGAATAGCACGCTTTTCTCTCTGAGTGTCGAATGCCTCTTGGAAATCTACACAACATACGTATAATTCTTCATTTATATCGATGCACCTTTACATGAGGACGTTAATATTAAGGAGAGCTTCCCCCGTACCAAAACCGCTTCTAGAGGAACACATGTGTGTCTGAAACATGTTCTTCAAATCTCTCATGTATTCTTCGCTTATGGATTATTTTTAGAAATATTCGTAATATGTGACTCATGAGAGACACTTCTCGTGCTATGGTCGCAACATGCTTTAGCATTTATTTTTTTGAGAGACGTTACAAAGGTGGACTGTAACCATTCCTTTGGAATTATTCCAGATTTATAGATAGTATTGAACAGATTTCTTATATCTATTAGGTTATCTTTTATTACCATTACTGAATGGTTCCTATAAATACTAAACACAAAGGGCAACAATTGCCATTTTGCGACAACGATAAATTCAGATTAACCAGAAAATTAAACAATCTTCACTTACCATTGAAAACCTTTCTCTCTGACACAAATCTAAACTTAGAAAAAGAAAAAGGCATTCATGGATCAAATAAGAGAAAATACCAGAAGTAAAAAATCAAGTACCAAGGCTTTAATAAAGATAAATAGCCAAACATGAACAGGAATCCCAGCAGATACCATTATAAAATTTAGATATCAACGGTTAAACACACAATATACATTAAGAACGATTGAACTGAACCACAGCTAAATGGGTACATTAAAATTAACCTGACATAAGCACTAGAGTCAGTTTATTCAGTCATCCAGCTGTTGGGCTACTGATACGAAAACCATTCGGGCTTCGTTAGATTCAAATGAACCCGCAATTTAAATTACGAAAATATAAAAATTAAGCGGGACTAAGTAAATTCAAAAAGAAACCATAAAACTCTTATTAATATTTACATATAAGCTACACCGTGTTTGTGAAATTCAGAAAAAAAATGCAGAAATTAAATTATTAATAATTTCAATCAGTTCGTGAAGTAAATGGTATGTGGGAATTAAGCAAGCAGAAAAGTAATTGAATAATTATATTCCTGAAACCGAAAACCGAAGATAACCCTAATTGATAGGAATCGCATCAAGCACTCCATACATAATGCCTTTACATAATTCCATAACGCGTCGCTTATCGCAGAGGCCTCGTGAGAACAAAACACATTTATAATTGCTTAAATTTATCATTTAAAAAACGAGTATTGGCTAAACGCCATGGGCGCTAAATAAAGTGCGACGACCCGAAAGCCCAAAACTTCTGATAGAAGAGAAATAGTCTCGCAAATGGATTTCCCACGTTAATCTACGGGAGATATGAATTTTATAACATAACTTTACATGTTGATTGACCTCAAAAATTTCTGGAGAATTAATAATCAATACATAACAGCAAAGGGCGAGAATAACAATCAGAAAAATTGAGATTCTCTATCCGCTTTTTGCCATGACGCGGGATGATAATAGACGCACCCGTCCTGCGTGTCTCCAGCTTAAATGGCAACAACAAGACTTTTAAATTTTAAAATACCCAAAAATTAGCTAAAATTAAAATAGGCAACCTGATCCACACACGCGCACTAAAAGTGACTTAATTTCAAAGTACAACTCGCTATATTTAGAGAAAGGAGCTTAGAAACCTAACAATGGAAATTTGCAAAGGTACGTATTTAGAAAAGTATAGGGAAACGAAAAAAAATTATTTCATTCGATTACGGACACAAATAATATGATAAATGCTACTAGTTTACCCTATGTAGTGTTTATACATATGTATAATACCAATGATAAAGGCAAATTCTCCATAAATATACAAACTTTTAAAAAGGTTTGAAATCTCATGATCAGTCTTTCGGGGGATCCTTAAGAAAATGCAACTTTACAGTCTGGCTCAAATTAGTAAATATTTAGAAATTGCTTTTGAAAATAGTACTAAACACTACACTGTAGCAACATCTTATTGTCCATTACCGCTATTATTTTAATAATTTTTTACTTATATTAAAAAAGTACTAATATGAATTCAATTACTTTACGTTTTTTAAGCAGTACTATACTCTACATTATCGTTTTCTTCACTTTTCTACTTCGTAGAATAGTACATTGCGTATTAACAGCGGAAAGAGATACTACATACCTACTAGTTTTTCTACGACAGTACGATACAATGATTGTTTAATACACAACATAATCATTCGCACTGGCATATACAGCTGTTGTATCTAGCAGCTATGCATTCATATCTATTTTTATTTAAGCGAGCGGAAATTGTTCTTTGTCGCTCGTTGTTATGGGATATGAGCAGAAAGTAACGTACCTGCGTATTCATCGAGAAACGTCAACTTTCAAATGTCAGCTTGAAAAGACTACCATTCAAAGTTATCGTAGTAAATCCCTTTTCCTGAATGAATATATAAAGACCATTAAAAGTACAAATATTTCACTAACATTAAAGAATTGTTAACTATAAAAAAACCTACAAATGGTTTATTAAAAATATGTTTGTACACAAACGATTTGTTAGATACAGCTCCGTTTTTTTGAAAATTCGACAATTTATTTATAGCTGAAAGATAAATCATTAGCTATTTTTGAAATACTTTATATTTTTTACATAAAATATGTATTACAGGACCAAACGGTACTTAAAACACAATACAGTCCCTCAGGGAGCAACTGGTTGTTACTTGATTTCACTTGAATAATAAGCCCATCACAAGGGTGTCAAATGTGACGTACGATTACTTTTAATTACATTGCTACAACACAGATGTTTAGTTTATAGAGCTTGCGCCAGCAGTCGGCAGGTAGTGGGTTCGAGCCCCACACCCGTATTGGAAACATCGAACGCTCTCCGGCCATCATACGAACACCTTTGGTGGTCGTGGCCCCTGTGAGGGCATTCTTCCCTAATTCAAGGGGTTAGGCTAGCCACCTACCCCGGCCGCGGCTTAAGATGGCTTATAAAACCGCACTCAATGTGTGGAAATAACAGGATCTTAGCCTATATTAAGAGGAAGAAGTAGAAGAAGATGTTTAGTCCTGCATCAAGTCCCCCACTAGTATCTCAGTCGAGACATAGGGTCGATTTATTCGACGATGGGTTCGAGCTAGATAAAAGTTCAAAAGATACTTTCCTTGACACCGCGAGTTCTTTACTTGAATTCACGATTGTTTTTCCTTATAATCCGGGAGAAGGGAAAAGTCCTTGTTTGGGAAGATTATACGACTGCGCTCGTCACTGGGACTTGCCTTGTATCATATTTGAACTCTGTCTATTAACTGTTATGCAATTTTTAACAGAAAAAATACAGTAAAATAAATGCAAAATATGACAAAACATCTAGTGAATATTTCAAATATTGAAAAGGGACAATCTTAAAAGAATACCCTTGAAGGCGTTGCCATAATACAAGCTAACTTTACGAGCTACTACAGCTAATGCCAGGTTAATTTGTCCACAATAAGTTACCTTAAGGGCTGATAATTTAATGAACGGTAGCCTTAATAGGGCTACCTACGCGGTAGCTCAAGAATCTGGAGTCGCAAGCTGGCTTGAATAGTAAACCTCGACTGAATACCACGTCAGCTGTCTGGTTAGCGCTGGAGCACGCTCAAAATTTTGTATAAACGAATAAAATAACATAACTATAAATGTTTTAAACGTTTTACACTCGCTGTTGCTTGATAACCACTTGCCGGCAGAATGAAGAACTTATATTTAACAAAAATAAAAATTTACTTATTTGTTATTTTTAGAATGTATCGAAATTTTCAGAAATTACTTATTGGCTTTAAAGTGCCTTTGCACATTTTTATTTTGCTTAGTGAAACCGTACCGTATAGTCTGTTGAGCGGCAGGACTTCCTAGGGATGCGGCTTAGATATGTGAAGGTGTTGTCTATGAATTGGTCATATTTTTTTTCTAATTTTACTAGAAAAAATACAAAAAATCTCTACATTTAACTCTTCTACTCTAATCACTTAACGCTACTCCAAGGAATGTGCCTCCTATGTTGAAAACTAATGCTTTAAATGGAAGAAAAAGTATTACGTCCAGCATACGTGTTCTTCGCCAAATATTGTGATCTCTTTTGTCTATTACTATTTAATTTTAGTCTAAACATCTATTAGGGCCGCAATAATTGGAATTGCCATATATTTTTTTATTCGATTAAAGCTTCATATTTAGCTAATAAATTATAATAAATCACTATTAGGTATAGATATAAGTAAAGCAATGACTAATTATTTTTGTCATAATATTTCTGACTATGGCATCACCTTAAAGCTCTCTCTGTTATTTTGCTTTTTGGTATGACAACGCGCGATCACAAAGAAAACTAAAGACAAAGTAATTGGAATAATAGAAACATAAAAAATTTATGGCTGTTATGTGCCAGAAATCTAAAGTAGAAATTAGATTTCTTCAAATAGTAAAATGTAAAAACTGTAACAGCTTTTAATTTTCCACATTACATGCACACTAATTGTAAATGTTTTATTTTCCCATATTTACAGCCGTATGAACAGAATGGAATTCCTGGTTTGTTATGATTAAAGAAAATAAATTAAGAGAGCGACTCTCCAATTTCATACTATCGAACTGCGAATTACAATAAGAACAAGGTAAACCCCCATACAAGACCCTCCAGCAATTTACTCTCTTACTTTTAAGAAACTTTCGACTCGAAGCCACATATTCAACCCCCATGTCTAGTTCTCTAGTACCCTAATATGAAATTCTGCTCTCTAAGCTTTCAACCGAGCTTTTATGAAATTTGCAGAAAGCTGCATGTCAGCTTGTTATTAATATTTATGCCTGTTGTAGTTATAAATTTTAATTTGTGACTCCATGTGTTGTTTTGAACATGTTTTGGACGCACGTATATTATGTGCATTTAATATTATCCGAGCAATTTAACCCGGTTCGCTTTCCCTGCATGCTTCCTCGCAGAATGTAACTTTTATGCAAAACTGGAGGGAAAAAGAACCGCGACAGATTTTCTAACTCCGAAACAATCGCCCTCGTAAATAAGGGTTCAAGGCCCGAAGTGGAAGCGCTTCTGTATTGCAATTAAAACCAACACGGCAAGGATGTTAAAATACAGTTCTAACAAATTCGGCTCTTTCTTGTTGTTTTTCAATCACAGCATCGTTTTCATATAATTTCTGCTATATATAAAAATCCTTATGTAGAACGAAGAGCAGTTCTTGCGAAAACAATGAGGAATTATGCTCGAATGGCACTGTAAAAATATTAGGCACACAAACTGAGAACTTCAATTTCCGCTGCCGCGAGAGGGTTCTATTGGCTTTAAATTTAGTAAAAACTTTTCTCTGCGTATAATATAAATTTATATTATAACAGACGCCACACAGAATACCTAATAGGAAGGTATTGGAACATTAAAGAATTTCTCAAAAATAATTTCAAACCAGAAATACGCAGGATACAAGTTTAGAAATTGAAAGAATATGCAGCAGTTGTTTTAACATTGTCAAAATAATTTAAGTTTAATTGTGATTGAGAATATAATTCGTTGAATGTTGAGCCAATCATGATCTGTTAAATTTAGGACATTGGCCTATAGGACCTTTTACCATACTGACAATATAGCGACTCACGATTTTCGATTTAGTACGAGCTAACTTGGTTTTGTTCACGTGTCAAATGAACTAATTTAGAAAGGTCATTTGATTTTTCTAGGTTAGATCGTGCATTTAGAGCATAAAAAGCAACAAAAAGTGTGTTTGATACTCAGGTAATATAATGGCATTACGTCCTCTCTGGTATGTATTTCAACTCATTATATTTTCGTAGTACGTTTAATAATCTATAATTTCTTTAAGAATATCATTTCGTTCTAATCTCAATGCAAGAAAATACGAGGTAGAGTCAAATGAAAACCTTAAAAACGTTGTTAAACAAAATTTATTGAAGCAATGTCAAAAACAAATATGTCATTTTTCGACGTAGTCCCCGTTACGTTCTATGCACTTCCTCCACCGTTTTGGAAGCGCTTGAATACCCGAAGAAAAAAATTCTTTTGGTCGCGTGCGCAGCCACTCATGCACCGCTTGAATCACTTCATCATTGCTCTGACATTTCTTCCCACCTAATGCTTCTTTAAGTGGACCAAAGACATGGTAATCGCTTGGGGCGAGGTCAGGGGAATAAGTAGGATGTGGTAGACACTCAAACTTCAAATCTTGGATGGTTGCCACCGTTGAACGTGCTGTATGTGACCTCGCGTTGTCGTGCTCCGAAAGAATGCCAGTACTCAGAAATCCGCGCCTTTTGGTTCTAATGGCAGGCTTGAGACGGTTCTTTAGGAGTTCTAAGTATGTGACACTAGTAACAGTAACCCCATTAGGCAGGTAGTCCTCCAAAATTGCCCCTCTTGCATCCCAAAAAAGGACCAGGTCGGGAAGAATCTGCTACTGAAATCACCCCGTTTTTGAACTTGTTGCTCCATTTATACACTTGCTGTAGTGACAAACATGAATTTCCTTCATTCTACGATGGATATCAATGTGCTTCACCCCTTTACTGTGCAAGAAACGAATAACAGATCGTTGCTCCTCCCTGGTGCAGTGCTCTTGTCGAGTTGCCATTTTTAAACTGTCGCTGTGTCAACATTTTCAATTGTTTCTATGATATGTCATTAGCAAGGCCTTCTACATCTCGAAAATAATATTTCTGCCAACTTGTAATGCAAAGTTCCG
The DNA here is from genome assembly GCA_940337035.1 of Agriotes lineatus. Lineage (NCBI taxonomy): Eukaryota > Metazoa > Arthropoda > Insecta > Coleoptera > Elateridae > Agriotes > Agriotes lineatus. The sequence goes on from CALNHX010007541.1 coordinate 12,475, forward strand.
TTCGGTACATTTTTAGGGCACTTTTAAGGTTTTCATTTGTCTCTACCTCGTACAACGAGTCAAAAGAACGAGTTGTATTTTCAGCTTACGGATTATAACGCATAGTATTCATCAAAAAACCATCGATAATAAACGTACTACTTATTATATTACCCCTGAAAATATAATTCCTTAAATTTTGAACCAATCATCATCTCTTCAATTTAAGACATTGGCCAATAGGAAGTTCTACCATAATGACAATATAGCGACTCGCGATTTTCGACTTGGTACGAGCTAATTTGGTTTTGTTTCACATGTCAACTGAACTAATTTAGAAATGTCAGCTGATTTTTCGACGTTAGATTGTGCGGTTTAAGCATAATGAGTTATAAAAAGTGTTCGGACAAACATTGATCATTAGCATTGATACTGAAGTAATAAAATAGTATTACGCTCCCTCTTCTATATATTTTAATTATTATATTCTCTTCCTAAATATAATGCGTAGTATGCCTAATAATCTATAATTTTTCAAGAATATCATTTCGTTATAATCCTGATGCAATAAAATACAGCTCGTCCTACAGACTCGTTGTATTTTCAGCTTTGGGATTAGAACTCATAATATTCATCAAAAAATTATCGATAATAGGCATACCACTTATTATATTGCCTCTGGGAATACATCAGCGCAAAGGTAAACTATGTTAACTCACCATGTACAGGGGTGATTGAAATTGTCTCTTTCTATATAATTGTCCTATTTCGTGATTGAATTAGGTATTTATTATGGAAAGCTAACACACTTTGGTTTATATAAGGTTTAGTATCAATAATTGCCGAAAACACTGTGCCAATGTGTCTTAAATCTCTTGTTGCCTGTTAAGCTTATTGAAAAATATGACTTAACACTTTGAAACTAGTATTTTAAAGGTCAAATACAAAAACTTTTTAAAGTTTGACCTCACTTTTAAAACAAAAATTATTGTATTTGTGCAAGGTAATAATTTTATACGTATTTTAAACAACCTGCTCCTTTTTCAGGTTCAAAAAATCTTCTTTAAAAAAAATGTGCTTTTCTTTGGTAATTTTTTGTCTGTCTTAGCCTTCTTCCTTTTACCTTTGTGTTGTTCATTTTTATTTTCCTTTTCTTCTACTTCTTTTAATTTATCTAAGACATCTGAAGCCGTTAATACTTCTCCATAGTTTGCTTGCTTTGATCTGTAACGAGCTTGTTTGCCATTTGTCGTTAAAGCTGGAACTGTACTACTTTAATAATGGCTAGTGCTGTACAAAATTAACTACATAACAATGCTGAAAAGATACTTTGTTTCGTCTCGTCTCAGCATCCGATATTTCCTGGTTTACAGTACCGTGTGTTAAAAAAAAACTCATTTAGGATAGGCCTTGGAAAGAAAGATAAAAAATCTAGTCATGTCTTAACTTAAGTCCGTAGGTGAATGTCAGATGGCATTTTGTTTATGAAAACATCTGTCACTGTGATAGGCAAAAGTTTACACTGCATTAAGTGCACTTGTATCAAGCAAAAAGGAAAATAAGATGGCATTTACACAACAACAACGAGTGTATTAATCTAAACAGTCAATAAAAATTGTTTTTATTTAGTGTTTTGTATATTTTACGAAAATAGTTTAGGTAGATCATTTGCTTCAATCAAGTTATGGAAAACTCAATTTGATCATGGCATGCTACGAATGGTTTTTTTTAAAACACACCATTGTAATTACTAGTCTAATAATAGTTTTCCACGAGATTCCATTTTTCCCACTACCGTTCTTGTGAGTGTTACTTATATCATAATGCATTTGATTAAGCCACTATTTTGATGAAAAGTTATTTTAACAAACTTAATACTACGGCTGACACCGCTTCTCCATTCCTAATTTCTTATTATAACGCACGTCCTCATCTAAATTTCTTGATCTCATCGCATCATGAATATAACCTTTTCAGCTCCATCAAGTCTTCCTCTCCTCCTCCTTCGCTCTCTTTGAATCCACACTTTCGCTAACCTTTTCTTTTCGTTCATTATTTTTGTAAGTATGTCCAACCCATTTGAGTTTTTTTTAATCTCCGCTATGATATCTCTCTCCATGTTCATGCTTTCTCTAATAACTTCCCTTCCGATCCTTTAAATTCTTGACTGTCTGCAACTGCCTCTTAGACAACTTATTTCAGTGGCTAGTAGTTTAGTCTATTTGGTTTACTTAGATACCGCACTTCCGCGCAATACACTACCACAGTCTGAAAAATGCGCTTTTTCTATATCCTTTTTAGAATAGAGTTCAATGCATCTATGGCTTTTTTGTCTTTGTTTATTTTTTAATTGACCTTATCTAGTCCATTATTAGACCATTTTCCAAATGCAAGTTGCTGCACGCCTATTAAATACTCGCATTGTTCATATTCTTTGAGTTTTTGAACCATATAGCTTAGATTTTGTTCATTCTCTGCTATGACCACCAAGTCGTCCGCAAAATATAAACTATAAAGTGTGTTATCTCCTACTAAAAATGCCATATTTTTACATTTTTTCGTTCAGTCTTATAGTGCTTAAATTTTAAACGAAGTGGGATATAGACTACACGTTTGCTTAGTGCTTTGGATGTAGAAATAATGCGTTAATCGTACTACAGAGTTCTATCGACCTGGTGTTCGATTTGTAGTATTATTGGATGGCGTTATTAGTGGCGTGTTATCTAGAGTTTTGTCATCTCTGTCCAAAATGGTGATATTGCAGCGTTGAATTTTGCTAAATAGAACGTTATTAAGAATTATTATTAAGTTATCGATTGCAGATCTGTCTGATCTAAATTCTACCTGCTTCTCCGGTTGCCTACCTTGGATATTTTCTTCTGTCAGTTTTTAATTCTGGAATACATTCTTCCCATTGTCGGTATGACTGCTACATCATGGTAATTTTGTGGGTCCTTAGACCATTTTTGTGCATGTCATATATGATGTTCTCCATTTATTAGATGTTCTTTGAGTTTCCCAAGACCCTGGAAATTTTTTGAGGAGGCAGTTACTTCTCGACTTGAAGATTTATTCTATTTGTGCTGTGTACTTCCAGTTTTGCTCCTAGAAATCCCGGTCGTGTTTCTTCTAGAAAGTTTTTAGAGTAATGTACTCAATCTATACTTCATATTAAACTCAGACCGGATCCTTTTTTATTAGACGTTTCCAAACCTCAAAACTTGCAATCGATGCAATCAAACTTCTTAATCCATTTTTTCTTTTTCTTTGCCATATTTTTTTCATTTTTCTCGTAGCTTACTTGTATTTTTCTTTAGTTTAAACATCGTTCTTTAGGAGAAGCATTATGCGCATTTACTTCTGTTCTTTAATCTGTCTTTCAATATCTTTATCCCACCAATATGGTTTGTTACCTCTGTTTTTCATTTTCTTCTTCTTGTTTAATTAGATCTCTTGGTCTGTTTATTTTTTAGGTGCAAGCAGTTTTCCTAAGATGTGAACTGCCAACTATGTCTCCATCTTTTCGGGAGTCCTCCCGGTGGTCAGTGATTTGTTGGATTACCTTCAAGAGTTGTGCGAACTCATCTGTCATCCTTCATGCACTTTCTATGGTGGCACCAGTAGCGTCTTCTTTTTCTTCGCCATTAATAGCACCATACAACGGTTTGATTCACAATAGGCCCCCCCTAACGTCTTGAACTTTTAAGCTGGACTGTTGTCTTACCATAAGGTACTCGATAATAGATATAAATTGTTGCGCTTAGTTTGTAGTTTGGCATGCAATAATTGAAATAACTAATTAGATTTTATTTTTAAGCATTTATTGAGTAGGTTCTCCCCTCGATTGTTAGGCAACCCTATTCACATTTTATTAAACGCGTTTTTTCTGAGTAGCTAGGCAACCCTATTTTCATCTTTTGATAAAGTTTTCAGGAAATTACAGCTATATCCTTATCAATTTAGACCGCTTTGCATTCCTTAGTTTTTCTGGTGACCCTTTTCCCAATTTTTGGAAGTTTTGATAACCTGAGTTGAATAACGTGTGGCAGTATTTTCGGTCTGTTCCATTCCAGTTTTCGTTCGAGTAAGGTGGTTGACCCCTCGGATTATTTGCTTCATCAGCTTAGTTATAGCTAGCTCCATTTTTTGGAGGATCCGGAGGCATCGAAAGCCCGCTGAACGTTATGGTCAGTGCTGTTCGGCTCCTGCCCTTTAGCTCCGTTATGTACCTAGGAATTTGTATTTTTACCCTTTTTCCATCTGGGATCACTTTCCGTTTACTGTGTTGCAAGTCGCGTTTATCTAGAATTCATTGATACTTTAGCTGCTAAATTACGCATCGGATTACGTTTGTACTCACCTGAAATCCATATTATTATGGTAGCAATCACTTACGCTACCATTCCCTTCACTCGCGTATAACCCAGCGTCTCGCCGCGCTTTCCTGCGAAACTATCGTGTAATAGCTGCGTAATTAGATTCTGGATAATTTAGTGTACTTACTCGGTTCGCCCGCATTTTATGTTTTTGGCACTATTGTCACTCGCGGAATAAAAGTAGCGGGAATTTTGTTGTCAATAATTTGGTCGCCCTCCTGCAATTAATTTTATAGTTTAGGGATCCGGAGCGAAAGCAAGTGAATTGCTTGGAATGTCATTGAACCTACAATGAATTTCCTGTAGGGGCATTTCAATCTTAGCAAGGCCTTTCAAAATAGAAATGTACCGCCACATCAAAATTTTGAGCGACGTAACAGCTTCACAATAAACTAACTTTCGGGGTTTCATGTTAGCCTTCCACTTACGCCGCTCTGACCCCGGGTTTCTCTGCCTCACGGAGTACGTATCAATATGCAGGGCTATTTTATTTGATTGCCAGACTATTGCGACATACCACGTTTGTTTGGAACTCACAGAGTCCCTTTTACCTTCTAAAAAATTCACTGTCGTTTGCTAGTTTATTTATTCAAATTTATAAGTGGGTAGTACAATTGCGTGGTTGTTTAGCACCTACCGCCCTACAGCTCAATTTTAGATAAGCAGCATTTTTCTCTTAATGCACTATGATCGTCCTATATTTATCGTCGATGTTGCACGAGGTATATATATATGCAGGAATACTATTTTAATACGTTGTACTTGGTCTATATATATAAATATTTATTGTATTTGTTGCAGCCTGTGTTATATTTATATTTATTCTACATTGTGGTTTAGTATACACTATAGAACCAGAATAAATTTCGTTACTAGTTTGTACTGTTATTATTTTGATTTTCTTGTTATATCTTCATCTTGGGGAGGTCCAACCCAAGGATTTGTCTGCGTCGAGGTCATGGTCCCCATTCCCTTAGTTTCTTTTCAGCTTAGCTGGAACCGTGACCCTCACGATGAGTTAGCCAACCTATGCCGATATTCACCAGCTGGCAAAATACCCAGTACAACTTCCGCCAACAGACAAGGGCCGACCCTCAAACCCTTCATACAAAGTCCCCTTGTATGTTGGTACCATGTGTATTTGTGTATGTATTTATATTCAATGTGTGTTATTTTCTAGCTATATTGATCGTACACATTTCTTAATTTCTGCCCATTATCATTTACAATTGCTTCCCCATGTCTGCCTCTATTTTGCTTTATTTTTCTACTCTTGGAATTAGATCTTCAGCAATGATAATTTCATGATAGTTTACGATCTGGTCAATGCCATTTCTTTGAGCATTTTCGAAATTTTCTTTTACGTGGATGATAGTAACATTGGGTATGTACGTATACTCCGAAGGTGGATATAGCGTTACCTCCCTTATTTTGATCATCATTTTTATAATTATTTCCCACATTATTTGTGTAAATTGTAACAGATATAAAAAAGACATACAAAAATTTACTAATGTCTATCTTTCTAAAAAAAAAATAATAAAAAGTTATCGGCCGTGTCGTTAAAGAGTTACTGCCTGATCTGCGTCGTGATACCCATGTTTCATCCACTCGTTTAATATCATCAGAACGATTACTTATACCAGTTTGGAGTCTCATATCTAATATCATCTAAATCGATCTAAACAAAATTAATGTCTTTACTTTAATTAAATAGTTGCTTAACCAAACGCATTTAGATATAGGTATAAGTTGAATTAAATGGTTTTATTTTGCTCCCAGGGATCTGTGGTTAATACTTGTTCACATATTTTAGAGACACTCTCTATAGTTGCTTGCATATTTAAGATCTATGAACTTGTCAAGTGAATACACTTTGCATCCCTAAAAATAGAAAAACTGGGATACCCACCTACATCTCTAAGAAATGATAAAATTAATACTTCAATTGGAAAAACAAATCGAGAGAGCGTGTGGCCGGCTGGTAAAGTGCTTGCGCAGCAGTCGGTGGGTTCGAGCCCCACACCCGGACATTGGTAATATCGAATCCTCTCCGGCCATCATACGAACACCTTTGGTGGTCGTGACCCCTGTGAGGGCATTCTTCCCTAATTCAAGAGGTTGGGCTAGCCACCTACCCCGGCCGCGGCTTAAGATGGCTTATAAAACCACACTCATTGTGTGGAAGTAACAGGCTCGCAGCCTATATTAAGAGGAAGAAAAACAAATCGATGCTTATCATCCTAAGTAAAAATCACACCCAAAATGGAATCTTTGTAGCTACGAATTGAATTCCATTCTAATGGAATTTATTTTTCAGTTTTAAGCTCGTTTTAAACTTACTGGTGGAAAAAACCTGCCTCCATATAAAATAATGAAATATTATTTATTGTAGGGTATGTTTATACAGATACAGTAAATATGTACTTCATAATTGTTCTATGTTATGATTTGTAAATTAAATTGTTATGCAAATACTGTGTTAATCGAAATACCAAACAGTCGTCTTCTAATCTAGGTTTTATCTTAATACTTATGTGGAGTTGATACAGTTCCAGAAATTGACACTTTTAAAGGCTTTTCTGTCAAAACAAAATTTATTTATAGAACCACTTATAAGCAGGTCACATTATTTTGTTTTGCAATATACGCGCATGCTATTATTTGAGTCATTCTTCCGATGAAAATTGCAAGGCCACTATTTTTACCCCTGCAGCTTCGCGAACTTTAATGCAATATTCAGCGCCCACCAGCTCCACCACGTTTGGCTGATTTGAATATACGAGTACATTGCGAAGCGGGCGCCTGTGAGCACAACGCGTACATTTTTATCTGCACACATTTTTAATCTTTATTTATCGACTGCTAAACTGACATAATTTACTAATGGAAATTATCAAAGTTCTAATTTAAATTTATGTAGCCATCTCGCCGCTCTTTCATCAGATCATTCGGTCTTACCGCTCGGTTGGTCCTTGCTTGGAACTTGTCCAACAAGACGTCGAATTGCTGCAGCATTACAGGACCTCAAATTCATTCATGATATACAGTTACAGTGTACTAATGAATCTCACCTTTGACATACTGTAGGAGGTTAATACCGCTGATGCGCTTTCCCTAAACCAGAATTTAGACGAATGCCTTGTTCTACAGTGCGAAAATAATTTCTCTTTCAATAAAGGCGGCTAAGGAAAAATCATTGTATTAAATTACTTCATATATATTTCATTCATAATGTTTCCTCCTCCGAGCAAGCTATTTTAGGTCGACATCTTTGTTCGTATGCATACAAAATAACTAAACATAACAAAATTTGGTTTATATTATTTTCAATTTATGGTTATGATTTTTGAAGACTTGCACTGCTTCCAGTTAAATTTGTGTATCTTTTCCTAATAGTTTCAGCATTTTGACATTAAAATTGCAACAATGTCATTAAGCAATTTTTAAAAATGTCATATATCCTTCATGTCACAGTTTGACTTCTATCACAGTTCATGCACACAACCTGATAAAAACATATCACAGCCTACTGGGAGGAGGAAGCATTGTAAATAGATTATGCTTGCAATTAAGTCTCTTTCACTCTAAGCAGAGTGTATCGTTCACGTTTGCTTGTACGCCTATGCATTTCTCCATTTATCTTTGTTCTGTGCCAAAGCCATCTATATTTTCTCTGTTATGTTCCTTATGTCATCGGCCCATCTCATGATTGGTTGTCCCATACTTCTCCCATACGAGTAGCATGACCAGCCCATCTCCATTCCCCACTTGCCATAAGGCTGACAATGTTTTATACTTTAGTTTTCTGTTTTATCCTTAGAGTGTCCCTTTATCTCGTAGACCGTATACCACCCTTAAACGAAGGGGTTGACAAGGCCTCGGCTAGCTCTTTTAACTATCGGCAGAATATGGCGTGGTGTAAGGATCAGGCTAAGAAATGCTTCGAGCTTTTCCTATTGAACAGTAGATTAATAAAAGAATTGGGCTCCATATCGTTACTCACAACAAAAATATGGTGTGATACACTCACACAACTTCCTTTTACAGTGATTTTATAATTAACCAAAAATTTGATTTTTAATTTTTAAGCATTTGTAAAAATGTTCAAAAATTACAAATTCTACAAAAACGGTACAAAATACAGCGTTACTTAAAGAAACAAATTTTCTCTACAATTTTAAGCGGAATTCAAAAATGTAATAATATACCGGGCGTTCTATTTAAAATACGAAATACAAAAAAATCATTTTAGAAGTATTCAACTGGAAAATCACTTATCTCACATCAATACACATTAAAAATATAAAGTTTAAAAAAATCGTTAGAGCCGTTTTTTTAAAAATGGAAAAAATGAAAAATCACAAGAGTAAACACCTACTTCCGGTTATGCGACTTTCTTCAAAAGCTTGCTGTCTCGTCTACATAGTACACAAAACTTATATATGAAACTTCAACGCCATACCTCTTTTCGTTTTTGAGATATTCTGTTTACAGGCAGACAGACACACACAGACAGCCAGACCAATGAACAAAAACATGTTTTTTGGGTTCAGGGGACTCTAAAACGTGAAAATCTGTTGAAAACTCAATTTCGAATTGTTGGGGGAATCCAATACTTTCTTTATCGTAAAAGAAAGTATAAAAACAAACCTAGCTAGCAAAATAAATCAACATCTACCTTGCAAGCTTCGCTGCAAACCTCAATCTAAATGTAGTATTGCGAACAACAACAAATACGAACACTAACAGTCAAAAAAATATTTAATATTCAAAACAGATATTTCAAGGTTGGCGTCACCCAACTTACAAACACATGTAATTGTATATCGGGACAAAACACAACATTTAAAAAACTTCAAATCAAAGTAGCATTTCAGAACTCGCTAGCTGTAGCTTAAATTACAACTTCAGGCTAACACATGTGCAATCGCAAATGGCATACACATATAACGCCAAGGGCGCTATCTGAGATATAGTATACACGCTATTTCAGCAATTTCAAATAATTTAAATACTCTCACTTTTGCGGTAATAACAATTGAGCCAAAGATTGACTTGACACGCTCAGTTTAAGTTGCTAAGATCTTAGTAAGAACTGACTTAAGTCTGTGGCATCATGCCTTTGTCGATAAAAAACTGAGCTGATAATGGCATGTAGTCCAGCGATCTGCAGGGAAGTCCTGTTCTTTGCATTTTCTATGAAGACTCAAAGCCAACTGACTGCATGATTCACAGAATCCCAAAATTGACACTCGAAAAAAGAACTGGCATCAAAAGGAAGGAAATTCCTGGCTACGTGCAGGCTCGAATTCGGGAAACTGGGTAGCTCAAGAAAGAGTCAAAACGTTAGCTCCGGGATGCTAAATTTAAGCCTTTGTGAGAGCCCAAATAGCTGCTTTGATACTAGCGGTTTCTAGCCCAAACTGGCCCATACTAAACGGCCTAAATATTGGAAAATTAGAAAACAAAATTATGCACGTAAAATCATTCTTACCGATGATGTTCAAGGCCTAATTTAGAAGGCGCACCTCAGCGATTTCGATAAGCGGAAGCGCAGAGCAATCCAGCCTAAATAACCAAAATTAAAACTCAAAGAATAAAATTAGAAGAAACGCTTTTACCAACACTGGAAGCGCGCCCGCGAACAATGCTACATGCAACTTCGCTTGCTTGGAAAACAAGAACGCCTCTTAAAGAATCAATACTCTACCAGCTATTGCACTGTTTTCACAGCCAACGCGAATCGATAAACCATAAGTTCAGACGCGAAAATGTGCAGGTGTTTATCGCTCCGCACACACGCCTGCTGCGATTAGCTTGAATTATCTTGCTACAAACTATAGCTACAAAGTGGTCCGAAAATCGGTGTTAAATGCATTAACGCCCTTTTAAAATAAAATTGAAAACGAGGCGTTACAACCGTAGAGTGTAACCAAAGAATACTCCTTCCATATGATGCAAGTCTGAAAGCCTACCGTTTGTATATCCTTCCCGGAGATATATACTGTTCTATTTCTCCCAGTATTTTCCGTTTACGAATAGCTCAAACAAAATGCCGGTGAAGGATCGTGGACATAAAGAGGTGCATAATAAGTTCACTTACTGGAATAAGTAATAATGCGTTACCCGATACGGGTGCCAGGTACAGTAACTTACCGTAATTGGCTTCGCCGAAACACACGGAGGAAATGAGTCGAGACGAAAAAAGACTAAAGGAGATAATGAACTCTCAAAATAAAATACAATTTCGGCTAGTATCAAACATTAATAACTCGTTTATTAGTAATGACAACAGCGTAACATGGAACGGTATTAATGACACGGACACACATAAATAAAGCTGAGTTCGCCGACCCGAAACGAACCCAGAGAATAGATTACTGATATGATAATTATTACAGTAACTTCAAATCACGAATAGCATACGAGACAATCTAATCAAAAAGGTATGGCTTGAGAGGGCGTATAAGATACCGTCAAGTGAAGTAATAAAGGGCTTGCATGAACATATTTGATCGATCAAATCCACTTAGAAGTGATCACGACTAGGACCTACCGCGGATTTTGTGTAACCAGAGAATATTTTGCTTCAAAAGAAAAACTCCGATATCTCGAAATACTCGAATCATGCGAACCAACAACAGCATCAAAACTGCTCCTGTAGCGACACCGGTGATTTCGACATGTACGGAGACGTTGGGAAGTTTTAGAAGCAAATACCAGAAGAACGCCCATTTCCGAAAAAGCGAACACGCGTTCGAAAAAGCTCCCACCCATATGTTGCGTACTTAGAAATTTTAGAGGCAAAAGAGCAGCAATTTTGAATTCTAAGCTCGCTAGACCTTGGTGACGCGAAATCCTAGAATCCTGCGAATCTGCGACGAACACGGGCGAAAAATTCAAGGCGACGGATTTCGGATCGTAACACACGTTTCTAAGTCTGCTGCTATACAGATTGTCTGCAGGTATTAGGTACACACGGCAACTGGATACAGAGACAATTTAAAATTTTAAGTGGTTGTTAAGCAACACATCCTTGTGATCTAGTTACCGTGTGTACTTCGTACCTGCCGACAATCTGTATATTTAGTTAACATTTTTGCACGCAGAAGTAAGTATTACACAATTCCAAAGCTTTTTTAAAATGATATGTTTATCCAAGGCTGTCTAATGCTATCAATTGCCTGCTACCGAATGACCAAGAACAGAATTATCGATTATCTCGCTGCAAAAGATGCATAACTCTTTGTTCTTTTAATTTCTCCTGTATTTGTCAGCAATGTCCCTAGGTACAAAAAACTTTCCACTAATACTTGAATAATATTGATTTGGGTTACATCTCTCTGATTATTGTTTGGTCTGCCTGGAATCATTATTTTTCTTTTGACCCTATTAATGTGTAATCCTACCTCGTTGCTGGTTTTCTCCACTCTGTTAACCAAATCAATTAGCTCTTCTTTAGTTGTGGAAAGTAGTGTAGTGTCATCGGCATATCGTAAATTACAAATTACATTTATCTGCGGGTTTTTTCATTATCCATACATCCATTCACTATAGGTAGTAAATAGAAGTCAGAATGCCCCCCTGTCATACTTTTTCTTCTATTTTGAAGGGTTTCCACAGGTCGCTGTCAGCATTAAAGTTGGCTTAATTTTTTGCATATACATTTCTACGATTTGGTGCATATTCAATGTAGACTCTATTGTACCCCTTGTGGCATAAAGCGTCTCCGTTAGCGTGGTATTTTAGGTAGTAAATACACTTGCAATCGTTCTAGGATTATTTGCAGCGTTACTTTGCTAGCATGTGAAAGTAGCCAAGTTCTCACAGCGATCGTTATTCTCTTTCTTGCGAAAAAATACATATACTGAACTTATCCAATCATGTAACCACTTACAAGACCAGTTTTACCAAGAGACGTCATCATTTCCATCACGAATTTTCCTTTATCAAAGGCTATGTAAGGTTTTATTTTTAGTAGGGCAGCTTTCACCTCCTATATGATGATATCAGGATTTAGGTCAAAATTGGAAGTTGGAGCTTTGCTGCTATCGGCTCTTAAATTTCATTTTTGTAGCCATGTATTTCTAGTTCCCTACTAAATCCATTTAAGGATTTATTTTTATCATTTCAACGTTTCCTCATTATTTCTCTGTTTACATATTATATCTTTCACCTATTCCTGGATGTTGTAGCCCCATTCTTTTTATATATTTTTGTGTTTGCATTGTATTCCATGTGTCCTCACTTATCTACGGTTTTCTTCTGGCTTTCAGCCAGAGAGCTTCTGCATCTTCATCAAGCCCAATACTTTCTAGGGCATTTTTGCTTCTATCTTTGCTTTCTTCATATATACCATATCAGGTTCATTTGGTTGATGTTCTCCTTCTTGTACTAATCATGATATAATCTATTTGGTTCCAGTCGCTGACTGTATCGTATCCAGTGACTGTATTGCTTATTTTTATTTACTATAACGACTACTTTGTTTCTTGATATGAACGATATTTCTATTTCTGCTTATGAGATATCCTTGGCTCTTCCAGTGAGTCCATGAAACTCCTATAGTAATCTACTGTCAATAAAATAATAAAACGTAACAAGAATATGGTATACTGATTTATTAACGAAATTAAGGCATAAAATTCAGAAAATAGAGAAAAATATTGGAACCCTTGGGTAGTTTAGTTGACTATCCTTTCCATTAGTATTTTTCTTCTGCTTCGTTGATTTAAGACTTTGTCTTGTTTTCTCTGTTTTGCTGAGGGTCTTGAGATGCGGAGGTCCAACTTTCGTGCCATCGTTTAGTTGGTCGACCAGACTCTTGTGTTTGGTCATTCATCTTTGGCCATTTTGACCAGCGACCTTCTTCCATTTTATCAACGTGATCTTTCCAATGTCAGCGTCTCCTCCTTACAACCTTGCCTCATCTTGTACTTTAAGTTCCTCTCGTATTGATGAGCTTCTCACTTGATCCCTTAAGCTTAGTCCCTTAATAGTTCTTAACGTTTTTATTTCTGTAGTCCTTCGTGTGTTCTTTGTTTTTGACGTTTCTTCTCGTGTCTCCGCCACGTACGATAGAACTGGTCTCACTACGGTTTTGTAGATACAGAGTTTGCTTTCTATGGACATATACTTATTCCTTCAGATGAGATCCCTCAGGTAGCCCAATATTCTTGAGGCTTTATTTACTTGGACTCGAACCTCTTGGTGCAGATTTTTATAGCTCGACACTTCAACTCCCAGATAACTAACTACATAACATGTTTTATTTGATGATTTGGTCATTTGATTCCAATTTATCTCTGATAGGATCTCTCGATATAACCATTAATTCTGCTGTTTTTTTAATCGATCTAGTTATCGTTGCAGGTCGTCCTCGTTTTCTGTCATCAATATTGCGTCATCAGCGTAGCATAGTATTTTTATCGCATTTTGTCCCATTCTACATCTACCATAAAATCGGCGGTCTCTTTCTTTGTATTTATGTATGTATGTATGAATGTATCTCCTCGGAAGATATTGGACCGATTAAATTGTATAATAGTGTAACACTTTGCTAATATTTACATCATTTTACGATAAAGGAAGAATTTGATTCGCCCCAAAAATTCGAAATCCTTGGGAAATACTCTGTGTTATTCTTAAATTCAGTTTCGAATTTTGACATTTGGTTTACTTATGTAGACATTTTTGCTGTTTTTGATTTATATAAATGTAGTATTCATAGTACTCATAATTTTTTGAATCAGTTAAATTCCAAATTTCCTAGCATAAAATTCACATAATTATGAAATGGAAAACGAAAGGCAACTGCCATTTCTAGATACCTTAGTAATAAGAAATAAAAATAAGTTGGAATTCGATGTTTATAGAAAAGAAACCAACGTAACAGATTCATTTTAGCGGACTCAAATCATTGTTTTTAACACAAAATGGCTGCTCTAAATTTCTTAGTGCATAGACTGTTAACATTTGCTTTAAACAAAGATCGATATACCACTCAACTTCAGACTATAAAAAGCATCGCTGTGTACGATGGTTTTGCTTCTAAAATTATCGACAATTTGATAAGGGAACAAAAAACAAAATTGCACGTTCGAAATTCCACAACTTTCACAAGTCTTAGAAGTGAAGGACCCAAGTACAAAAAATTCCGTTTCACCCATTTACAAATGGCCTAGCAAACATTTTTAAAGAATCGGGCCATAAAGTTGTGTATGATTCAAACAACATTAGAAATTTGTTGGGAAATTCAAAAGACAAACTTAGGACTTCTCTTAGGAGTTCTAAATATATTGGGCAAACACGTCGTAATTTTGGTACTAGGTTTAAAAAGCATATAGTTCATTTTAGATTCAACAGATTCGAAAAATCGAGTATTGCTCAACATATTTGCGAAACGGGTCATAGTATAAAGGAGGATGACCTAAAAATTGTAAAGGCGTTAACTTCAACAAAGCAACTAAATTATTTTCAAAACTTTGCCATTTTTAAGAACCGAGATAATAAACTTTTGAACAAAGACGGTGGACCTATACCTTCCTCAATCTTGTATGATTGGTTGAAGTTAAATTGACAGTTGGCCATGTTCATTGACCCTCGGCCACACCTTATGAGGCAGACCGTATAAATAGCTGTAAAATGCGCGGGAATCGTCCACTTCCATTTGTGATTTGGTCACGAGCATATCGTTGCCATTTTGCTGTGTAAGTTTACGTAGCTACTGATAATGACAGCTTGGCTGTCGAAATACGTATTTAGCAGTTGTTAAATATTTGTGTGGTGAGAGGTTTTAACGAATTGTGATATTTTCAAACCACAGGCTCCAGCAGTGTTTTATACATTTATTAACTATAGCAAACCAAGCAACGAACATGATTTAAAAACGTTATCTAAACATTTTAAACGATAATTCTTTGAAAATGATAGTTTTCTGACCAAATATGAGTGGATAACAAACCCGTTTGAAGTTATACCTACAAATTTATCGCTGGAAGAAGAGGAATAATTTATTGATTTAACATCGAGTATAGAAAAGAAGAGACAACTTTCATCGACAACCATTGTCGAGTTTTGGATTAATTCGCACAAATCCAACGTTATTCAAGAGAGCGTAGATTATATTGCCATTTCCTAGATCGTATCTGTGTGACGTGGGTTTCTCTGCAGTAGCTTGTATAAAATCGAAATACAGAAACCGGCTCAACATCGAACGTGTACTAAGAGTAGCGACTACTCATTTAGAACTAAACTTGGATAAGTTGTGCATCTCAAAACAAGCGCATTTAAGCCACTAGTTTGTTTAAATAAACTGCTAGTTGTCAGTTGTTAGTAAGTTTTATGTAGTTTTAGATTGTACTCGTTAGTACATTACATATGCTATATGCAACCTCATGTAAAATAAATAATATACAAAAGCTAAACATTAAGTTAAGTTAAGGTGTTTTGTATTAGTTTATTAGTTTCAATATACTAATTTGCGTTCTATTTTTTATTCTGCTGCGTCCCTCTCTGAGGACTTGTGCGTCCCCCACCCCCCACCCCCCTCATAGAAGCGCGCCACAGTTTAGGAAACCATGTTATAATTATATTTTCATAAGAGATGATTGGGTATATCTGTTCAATCTCCGGAATATTAATTACCACCTCTTTAAGGCAGGTATATTAAACATTTTAAAATTCCCTTGCGAATTCAAGTCATTTAATTATATTATATAGTTAAATGCTAATTAATTGAATCTGAGTAATTTTCATTTCTATGATCAATGCTGTTAGTAGCATAACAAAACACCAGAGTTTAATATTTGTAAGCTGAACGTTTTCATAAATCGTATTTACCGAATTTTTATTAAAAATTATAATCAGTATTTCTCCAGTGCTATATTAATTATCTTTTTAATTAAACCTTTAAGCAGGAGGACAATTGAAACAAAACTGCATTTTGTTTACAGTAATGAAAGCTGTTCTTATTTTTGCAAACTTGCATGATCGGTTATTCACAAGAAACGATTATAAATAACAAAAATTAAGTAAAATTGAAACAACATGTCTTACATTACCACAAATAATGCACATTTATTGGAATGCACATAAATTACACGAAATTGCTGTAGCCCCCTCGTTTAAATTTAATTTTGGCGGTTCCAGTGTGTTATTTTTCCATAAATAATGCAAATACTGCACCTGTCTATTGTCGATATTTGCTGTAACAATAGAGAAGAAGCAATTTTGTGTAAACCAACCGATAAAGTAATGGCAAAATACCCTAGACAGGTTGACGTCTCCAGAGAAATTGTGTCTATAGAAATTGTTTGCAATTCCCCTAACGTTTTAAAATGAAGAATGGAAAAATATATCGCACACCGAACTACTTGTGAAACGTTTGTAATCCTTTTATGTGACATAATATGTATTTCAGTTTCACCCAAATTTTCTAGACTAATTCTACTTTCATTATTTTTACTTCGGCACGACCTGCTTTCAACCTCGTCCGCTTTTACAAATTTACAATTTTTGTCCTAATCTCTCAATTAATTAATGCATGTAGCTGAGCCTCATGCAAATAGAGACCGTTGAATATTGTTTGGAATATTATTAAACGTATGCATCATATCGTGCTCATAATGTATGCCAAATATAAAAAAAATATAGCTAGTACTTGCAGAAATTATGATACAAGCACTGAAATAAAATAAACATCAACGGTGCTCTTCCTCCCTTAATAATAAATCTTTAAAATTTTATAGGATAATCTATTTCTCATTTTCCCTAGTAAGCATCATAATATCGTCGAAACTTATGTAGTTATTCAAACACCCTGAATAATTTCTAATATTTCTTATAAATCTGTGTATTACTTATTGGGAATGATAAAAAACGAATGACTTCTCAATTAAACAATTTATCTATATGCATAAAAAGGACTATACTAGAAAGTTCTATTTACAAGAAAACTAAAACGCGATTATTTATATTACAAGAAATAAGCGCATATTTACTTATATTTAATGTATACTCACGACACCGACACTTTTTTTTCTAATCTTGTGTTAGATCGCAGCAGCCTTTTTATTTTAGTTTAATTGAGCTTCTTAAAAAGATGAAAGCTATTTAAACTCACAACAGAAACGGATTAGTATATTTCTTCAGTAATTTATATATTGGCTACACGAAGTTCATGCAGTTACAATGCTATTTACGTATCGATGCATTTCTGGTGTGAAAATGTTTGATGGCGTACTAACAGGCCTCCATCGATTGAAGAAGATATTTTGACGCCATCGTGTATTAAAATGTGCAAAAAACCAGTTTTTTTACAAATATACCAATTTTTTTATTAGATATTTAAAATGCTTCATGTTGTTGATTATCAATTATCAATGTAAGTTATTTCTTCTTCTTCTTCCTCTTTATTATAGGTCAGTGACCTGTTTTAACCACTAAGTGGTTCTATGCCCTTTTTACCCTTAGGCCGGGTAGGTGGCTAGCCTTACCCATCGAATGTAAGGAAGAATTCCCTTGTTAGGGGTTAACGACTACCACAGATGTTAGCGTGGTAGCCGGTAATTTATTTGTATACATAACACAACCATACTAAAAAGTTCTATTTCGAACGAAATTAAGTATGACTCTTCTTCTTCTTTTTTCAAACTTTTTCTGTCCAATATTGAACATAGTTCTCCCCTTTTGACTACTATCTTTGTCTTGTTTGAGCCTTTCGCATTCATCTTTTCCCAGCTACTTTTTTTATATCATCGGCTCACCTTTTTTCGGGGCGCCCTACTTTTCTAGTGCTGCCTATGGGTCTCCAAGTTAAGGGTCTGTTGGTCCATCTGTTGTCAGTTGATCTGGCAGCATGCCCAGCCCAGCTCCATCTGAGTTTCGCAGCTCTCTCGATCACATCTACTACACCAGTCTTCTCTCGTATCCAGGTGTTTCTTTTCTTGTCCTTTAAGGAAACTCCTAGCATCTTACATTCCATCGATATTTGATGATTACTAAACTACAAATACGCCTATATTTATTTCTATATAATTTGTATTCACGACGCCGTATATTTTAATTGTGTACTAGATTGCGTGTTTCTTTTAAAAAATTTTAATTAAGCTTTTGGAATTTTTATATTTATAGAGTAAGCACGCTGCTACTTGTTTACCGTTTAAAAACTCCAATCGCGTAATGCCTGCTGGTAGCAGCTAGGGCTCCCAGAAAGCCGATCACGTAAAACTGGGGATTATCACAGTTTGAGCCATTAAATTTCCAACAGTACTATATAGTTAGCTCGGCAGGCCCTGTAGGCCCAAGGCTTGTTTTGTTATTGACTTTCATCGCTTCCTGTCTCTCGCCGCCACCTCCCAGTTCCCAATCTTTAATTTCGCGAAGTCGTCCTTCGCCGCATCCAACCATCTGGCTCTTGGTCTCCCTCCTTAAGCACGACCTTTGTAGCTCTTTTCTCCGCTATCCTCTCTACATGTCCCAACCATCGAATCCGGTATGATTTTATTACTTGTGTTATACTCAGCTCTTTGTATAATTCCATTATTTCTGCATTTGTTCTTCTTTGCCATTGGCCATCCACCGTTTGACCCCTGAATACTCTTCGTAAAGTCTTCCTTTCCCATATTTCCAATCTTTTTTGGTCGTTTTGGTTTAATACCCTCAACTCGCTTCCGTATGTCACTACCGGTCTGATAACTGTCTTGTATACTCGCAAATTTACTCGCCTTGATATAATGTTAGACTTAAATGTTCTTAGAAACGCTCCCGCACTCTTGTTCGCTTTTGCTAATCGCGCCCTTATTTCCGCACTGTCTCCCCCTTTGTTAGTTAATGCCACTCCTAAATAGCAGAATTCGCACACTTCTGCAAACACATACTCCCTCCCTTCTGAGTTTTTAATTTTTATGTCCCCGTACCGTCTTCCTTCCTCCCCACTGCTTACCACCATGTACTTAGTCTTTCGCTCATTAAACTGTAAGTCATATTCCCTTGCGGTTTTCTCCAGTCTTCGCAGCACATTTTGTAATTCGCTTCTAGTTCTTGCAATAATTGTAATGTCATCTGCGAATGCTACACACTGGTGTCTATGATGATATATTGTGCCTTGGGTGCGAATTTTACTGTCTCGTAGTGTCTTCTCCAGGGCAAAATTGAATAGGCCTGTTGACAATGGGTCCCCCTGTCTTAGCCCTCTATTTACCTCAAAGGCTTCTGATAGGTACTACTCTTATATAAATCACTGTAAGTTCTATTGAGACAGTTTTCAGTTAAAAACTTCTAGTGCAATTTGACTTTCAAAGTTTACAGCTGAACTCATTTATCGATTACTAACTTATCAACTTATTTCATACTACGTAACTAGCTCTTTTCTTACTGTTCTTACAATTTAAAATTCTTTTGAAATTCTGACGTGTCACTAGGGCGCGTGTGTTTTTCGTTTGAAGCTGGACACCACTTTCCCGAATTAAGCCCGAAGTATCCCTTTTTACTATCTCCCTTCGCAAATTCTATTTTCAAATTATGTTCTTTGACCTTTTCTTAATCTCTCAGCTTTACTTGTTGAACTCGATGCCTCTCTTAATTCCTTATTTCATTCTTTAACCGCTTCGGATTGCGTAATATTCTCCATGTCTCTTCCTGAATCCTGAGATTTGGTCCCTATCTGTAGTAATTCGTTTGTTTTCTACTCCCTTGGAACTACATATAACCCAACAGTGTATTAATTCGTCTTTGTGTATGCCACAATCACCTATTGTGTTCGAAATTTTGGCGGATTTGCCTCAGGGAATACTTTAACAATTACTATGATCAATTGGCATTTTCTGTGTTAACGTGAGATACCTACAAACCAATTAAGTAAAAAAATGCAAACATCCAGCTTCATTTTTGTCGTTTTATATTCCATTAAGCGCAAGCGACATAAAACCTCCATTGTAGCTAAAAGCCTTGCAAATACGTAATAAAACTCGCAGTAGTTTGATGGTTAAGCGACCGACATAAAAGGAAATCTGTATCTGTTTCTCTTAAACGAGTCTGCATTTTGCATGGCCAGTAACCGAAACTGTACGCTGTACAAAGCCGCACTAAGAAATGTTTTAAACCCAAAAGCTGCAATAAAAATTAATTACTGGGGCTACACCATAAAATTTTAAATCCAATTTGCCCAGGCATCAGCTCTGAAATTTACTCTTTTTTATCTGCAGTTTGCCTATCGATTTGTAGTCGTCTGGAACACTGGAAATAATTTTCTGCGTGTAGCTAGAACTAGTAACGGAAATCCAGATTTATGCTATTTGTACAACAAGCACAATTACTTGCTTATTAATCTATTCCAGCAAACATGCAATCGCATTTGCCAATTCAAAAGATCAAAGAACAGAAATAATTACACTAGCACATTGCCGACACACTTTTTAATTTCACAACTAAATATTATCAGGAAATAAAAGTTAGATGTGGGTTGGCTGTGAAACTGAGTTACCTACTACTTTTTGCAAACTTTATTATTTTAAATTACAGATAAAATTTATTTGGTAAACGATTCATAGTTTATTTTCCTAGTGGTAAGAGGTAAGAGCACTTCTGCGTCCCCACTATAATTAACTTGTTGTGGGGCGTACATTGCTTGGTTTTCTTTTTGTTTTTTCAAGAAACATAGTTGTATGCAAGTTCAACTTAATTAAATTTTTCACAAGAATGTCCAATACATTTTTTACAACTTATACTTTGCGAGCCGTTGCTTAATAAATTTGTGGAAATTATATTGGTTACAATACTAAAATATGATCAAAAATTATTTTCATCCAGTATGGTTATGGAATAGTTCCTAATCTATGAATGCAACTACATTTTTACTTAAATGTCAAACTAGATATTTTATTTTTAAGTGACATAGTTGCATTCATAAATTAAGAACTATTCCATAGCCATACTAAATGAAAATAGTTTTTGATAATCTTATATTTACAACGTTTCTCCTCCATGAATTTTGAAGATAGAAGGATTTCCTGTTGTTTTACCTTTACGCTCACTATTTAATGATGTTCTGTTCAAACCCTTCACTTTTTTTCAGTATATTTACGACAAACTACCTTACCTGCACAAAGCGATCGTAAATTAAACATTTATAAGCTCTTGAAAATCTCTTTCCCTGCATTCTAGGGAAAACTATTTTTTCAGCTGTTTCCTCTTCGTTGTATCTTCTTCTGCACAGTAAGTTGTGTTGTTGATAATTCGTACACCCTTTTCAGATTTGATGGTAGTAGCCATATCTTCAGGTAAGAGAACATCTACACAGTTCCAAGCATAATCTCTTATAACTTGTCTTAATTCTTGTGTAAAAGCTCGAATTTCTTGCTTGGATAGTGTCCCGTCCTAGACAACCTTTGGATAGGGTCACTGCCCAGACTAACTCAAACCCTCGTTGATATGACCTTCAGTAAATATATTAGCGAAATAGCTCGTATGGCTGCTAAATAAAAACCACATGAGCGCCAGTTGCCCTATAGCAACAATGATAACTTCAAAGTAACCAACAGACTAAACCAACTTAACTTCCTGTTAAAGGTCTCACATCAATTCCAAGCAAAATTCAAATACCAAGGCTGTAATAAAAACTACAGCCAACTGCGAATATAAATTCGCCCAGATACCATTGTAAAGGGAGATAGCAACGATTAACAAAAAGTACATATTAACAACAAATAAAAACAACCACAGCTAACAATATTACATCAAAATTGACATTAGACAAATAACACTATACTACATTTAACCAACAGATACAGTAGAAGCCCTTCCCACAAATGGGCACTATATCTGAATGGAGTATTGTTATTGGTAATCCGGTTGCTAAGTTTAGTTGAAATTAAACAATTTTTTTAATTCTTCCGTCTTGTTCCAGTCTTCTGCAAACTTGGTTCGTCCAAGTTGTTTTAATTTTTCATCTGTTTGTAAAACTATACCAATTTAGATGTTTTCAAGCCATTTGAGGCCATTCAGAATTTCAAGATGGCCGTTCGGTAACGTATTAAATATTTTTTTAACTCTAAAGGGGGATCATGTGATACTTAATTTGAAAGGTCTCATTGAATATACGTACCTATCATTACACAATATTTTTGAATAGTTTTTTTTAATATAAATGGGTATCATGTAGAGTACGTATCTATAGTTTCATAAAATGTTAATGGTCCTTAACAAAATGGCGCCTGATTTAGTATTCCTGCTCTTCACTAGGTAGGTAGGTTGTTAGGACAACCGTTGTTTTTAGAACTTGTGACGTCTCGTATCTTCCCGTACCGACACCTTTGAATTTCTGCGTTTTCTCGCTCCATTCTGAAATCTCTCACGAAATCAGATGTAAATTACGAGTGTGAATGTGAATGTGAATGGAACACTCGAGCACTCGTGTTCCATCTTTCCACACTGGTACTACAATATACTACTACACTCACCGGCACGAAAAACGGAGCACTTGCATTTTTTGATTAGATTTAAAATTGTATCCCTTTGTGATGTTTTATTATTACATTTAATATTATACATTTATTATACATGTTATAATGTTAAATGTATAATAAATGTATAATAATAAATGTAATAATAAAACATCACAAAGGGATACAATTTTAAATCTAATCAAAAAATGCAAGTGCTCCGTTTTTCGTGCCGGTGAGTGTATTTCTTGAAATCGGCAGTGAAGAAGCTCGAAATCGTTGTTGATATACGAGAACTCGGCAGTGAACTAATCCATTGTTTTACGACTTTTTGCAGTTGGCGACGTACAGATAAGGACAGAAGACGTCAACACAACCTGGAAAAATTGGTTAATTTTTTTAATTTCGCAGTTTCTCGGCGCTGAAGTTCTTTTTAATTCCTGATGTGGTTTACTTGCCTCAGCCCTACGGACGTCTGTAACTAAATTCCGCGTTTGTGATACAAAAGAAAAACTCCAGTGCCTTGGTATTCAAATGGCTATTTTCCTCTCGGCCTGTATTTTGGAGATATTGATGCAGGAAGTTTTTTGAAATTACTTAATTTTTACTTCCCTCGTCTGAAAGACGAAGGAAGTATTGTAATCACAAAAAAATCACCTTCCGAGATTTTTTCGGATCTTCACGTTTCAAGGTCCCTAGATGATGAAAAAGAGATTTTCTCAATTCCGTCAGTCTGTCTGTCTGTCTGTCTCTTTATCCGTCTGTCTGTCTGTCTGTCTGTCTGTTGGCAGTATAGTTCAAAAACTGTGTCGGAGGAAGACTATATTTTCATACATGTTATATATCTACCTCGCATAAAACCAGTACAATTTCATACAAATATATACAGGATGAGCACCTTAAAAAAATAAAAGTTTGTTTATTTTTGTGTTAATTTTGAAATAAAAGGAAGTAATAACTTTCACATAGGTGAGGCTTTACATTTGCCAAAAATAAGACTCAACCGATAAAGGATAATGTCACAAAAGATAAAAAAAATTAAGATTACACCGCGCTCTTCATGAGACGCGCGCGCCGTACTTTTCCCGAAGAGACGCGGTAGCTCAGATGGCATTCCGACGCACATACATCCTCTGCTGAGACTCAGCCAATCTCGAGCATTCTGCAGCGCCGCAGATGCTGCGGGTTCAAACCCCAGCGGGATACATTTTTTTTTTAATTTGAAAATGTACTTAATTTATTAGGAACGTGAAGATATTTGTACTCCTAACTTAATTTGATTTTTAAAATTATTTAGTGTCACAATGTGGACGAGGGAAGTTCTGCGTAAAGCCCTTTACAGATTTTTTTCACTTATAATTACACGAGAGCTCTTTTTTGTCGAAGTAAACTTGACATTTTAATGAGAATATCGTTGATTGGCAATTTAACGAAAAAAACTGCCTCTGAAAAAATTACGAGTAATTTTTTCTGGCAGTTTTTTGAGTTGAATTGCCTAAAGGCAAAGAAACTCGAATTATAAATGTTAAGTTTACTTCGATAAGAAAAAAAGCTTGAGTGTAATTCGGTACGACAATTTAATGAATACGTATTTAATTTACATATTAGGTAATTTAGAAGTCAGTAAATTAACAAACAAGGCGAAAATTATTTTATTTATTTTAACGGAAAGTACAGTTGTTAAAAACACAATTGTTATATACAAATTGATTTTCAGAACCTTCTTGTTTTTTGCTTATAGTTTGCTGCATGCTTATATTTTCAGCAATAGTTGTAGTGGTAGTACGAATGGAATTTATGATTATAGTATGGTGTTCTTGGTCTAACTGAAGGTACGGCTTTAATGACGACGGATTGCTATTCCTGTAATTTTCACTAATTTTTGTTCACCAATACCACTCCTGGACATTCAGTAACGGCAGCAGCTCGGTTGGAATGGTTCGTAATTTTTACTCGTTTGACATCAAGTCCAATATTTTTCGCCGAAGATTTGGTTCATTTGGAAAGTTCATTTATTCCAATAGGAGAATTTTTATACCATCCTTTTTAATTCGTTTTTCGCCAGAAAGGATTTGGCGTTAAAAAAACTTTTCACATGTGATATGGTTTTCACGTTTTTTTATAATTTGTTTGAACAATCTTACTGGACATATATTTTCTTCTTGGGTGTTTGCAACCAGCCATTTACTGTCGGCCAATCTATGATTTCCCCCTTGCGCTGTTTTTGAAAATACTGGATTATATTCAATCCTTTCGGTCTCTTGTCCACTGTTGTCTGTCTCTATTTTAAAATGGAATATCTTACAGTTTGCTGCTACTCCAACTCTCCAGGCTAATTCATACGCGGCAATGTGGTAAAATTTTCTTTGGAGCCCTGTAGGATTTTCTTCATTCCAAGACAATGCCATTTCAAAGATTTCTTGTTTTGTGAGAGCTTTAGAACTCACCTTTCTTTTTTCTGGAATTGCTTGTAAAATTTTGTGTTTCGTGTCACGTGCGTTTCTTGCTTTCTTAAATTGTATGTCGCTGAACGGATTAAAAACCCGTTTATAATCATTAAAGTACTTCTCTTGTAACATTTTTGCTGTAGTGTTCCAAATCGTCTTAACTGCACTCTCTTTGTAATCGTCACCATTATTCTTCTTCATGTTAAATGCCCAGTCACATAAAATTGAAGCTAACTCTTCAATGGACGTTTCTTTCACGATTTCGTATTTTCTTTCCATACAAAACAGCGTAAATTGCCGCCAAATTGATGTAGTTGAATTCACAGTATTCCGCGGCACATGGTTGTGGATCTCTGTTTCAATTTCTGCACTTGAGGACTCTCCAAATCGAGACATTTTTACGCATTGAATAGTTTTCTGACAATTCTTGCGAAACCGCCTCGGTTGAAGTAAACTACTGCATATGGATTTTTTTACCGGTTATAACTACAGTGACTTTATAAGGACAGTGTGGTCAATTTTGGTCATCTTTCTGATTGGCTGTTAAGATATCCGCCATCTTCAGGCGTGCACGAAATTACACATATTCACACAAAATTGCTTCTAAGTTCTTTATTATTGAAAGTAGCCCCAATATCAAGTAAAATGAAATAATCCTCATAAAATTCTACAGTCTTCTGTATAAACGAATTGCGAATTTTCGTTTGCGTAAGTAAATGTCAACGTGTTAAAGTAAAATACTTTTTGCGAAAATTGCGCATTAGCCCAAATCAAAAGCTACAATATACTATATGAATGTCTTAATGCCAAAGATTATTGCATCAAATTAAAGAGAATTTATGAACTATGTAACACTGAATATTCTATTTCTCCAAATTAACTGGTGTTATAAATACAACGGTTTGATCATGAATATCAAAAAAATCCATTTTTGTTAACCTTTTGTATGTAGTCTCTGTATCGGTCAACGCAAAATATTGTAAATTCTCGTTTTCTATGTACAAAACACAATAAAGAAGATAATAAAGAACACATTGACTTATATTCCGATATCAGGTTGCTCGTTAACGAGGATTTTTAATCGCTGGCAGCGATTCCTTACGTTTCACATCGTCTCTTACCCTTTAGTTCTGTTTAAGTAATATTATTGACATTCTTGTAAAATTAATGTTACACTTACATTTGACCACTTCACATTGCACACATTTTCCCAATCTTGGGTATACAGCGCTCTGTAAAGCATCTCGGAACTTGTCCAGTCCATATAAAATGACGTTTATGTCATAATTTAGCAGGGTGACGTTTGTCATACAATTCAGCAGGCCGTGCACAGAACAATACCTAAGGGCGTGGCTGGTTGTAGCAAAGACGACTCATAATGGCTGCCTTTTTTTAAATTGAAGGGTTTCAGTAATAAATGGGTTACAATTAGATTTCAGTTTGGTTCACACTGACATTTCGGTAGTCAAACTATAGACACAATAAAGTGACTGTAGTACATCACGATCGAGCCAGCCAGCGCGAGACACACGAACTAGCAAGGGCATAAACAGGAATACCCTCCATTCGTCTTATAATTTTTGTTTATATTCTTAACGAAAACAAGAACCATTTTTATTTTATTTAAAAAAATTCCTAAATTATTTTCTTTCAAAATGTCGTGATTCGTATTATACATTTAGTAGTACTGAAGTGTATTGTTGGTAGCACTATGTCACATTCGAGGTTATGTTTTATCTCAGTTTGTGTCATACTGACGCGAAACCTAACCTGCTAACCTCGAATTTGAAATAGACTGACAGTGACACCAACAATACACTAGTGCTTCCAAACGTGGAATACGAATCACAGGCATTACTAGGTGCTACCGGCCTAGGCCATAAAAACGTATGTACACAAAGAATCATTGAAAATGAACAGGGCTATGTGTTTGTTTGTTTGTAATGGACAAGGTCTAGGCATGTGGAGTACCAGGTACCTTAGACACCGACGGCTTTGGTCATATGGTCAAAGTCCTACTTAGAATTTTGCCGAGACTAAGGAGTTCCAACCCTAGCAAGGGATCGTTTTGTGTTAAGTGTACATACCGTGGCTACTAGACCAGCATATAAAAATAATGATTATGTATGTAAGCCGAACATTTTTCCGTTTATGCCGATGCCTGCAATTGCTGACCGAGGTGACAGTCGAGGCTAACAAGCAGGCAACACCATAAAAAGCAGTTTTCGTCCGAAGTGCATACTATTTTTTTTTCGTCGACCGTCATAATTTGAAAAAAGGGGAGTGTGAGCTTTTGCGGACGAAAAATTAATATGGTGTCCAAAAAAGTTACATTTTGCGTACGTAAATGCGTCCGTAATATCGAATTTTATAGAGAGGTCGACGGAAAAGTACATTAATTTCTAGTATCCACCCTTTTTGATGATCAATGAAAACTGTGACTTTAAATATACAAAGCTAAAAGGCTTGTCTAAAAAGCGGTGTGAGACTTATCAAATTAAGCTAACACAAAGTGGCAGTTGCATTAATTAAAATTACCTACTTTCTGATTCAATACTGCATTTACAGATTATGTCTATCTTTCTATTCCGTGGCCCTCTTTGACGAGGCTTACTTTTATTCTCATGATATAAACATGTAATCTTATAGAAAATGTGTTAAACCGTATATTGCATCTTCTTAAGATTCTTGTTGGACATAATCCATAATAAAAATTGAGGCTAAGTTGATTTGGCAAAGAAAACTGTTGCTGAAAAGTCATTATTACGTGCTTCCCTGTAACAGTTTCAAAAGCAACATTAAACAGCGCTCATTTAAAATTAAAATGTCCAATTTCTTTGTTCCTCGTTTCATTAGATTGCGCAAAAATAAATTAGATTTTAACCTCCTTTCCAAAACTCGATTAAGCCCCTAATTCGACTCAAGGGCAGCTCTCCTTCTCGTCTTCTAGTTCCGATCGAGATAAAATGATAGATTAGCCCTGATTTGGGACGTTATTGGGTGGGATGACTTAGTCTGATCACAGTTAAGTTTGGCTGCGGATCAACGGCTTCGGTTTGGTTCCGCGCGATTGCTTCTAATGTTTGCCAAAACTTGTAGGAAGTCGGAGTTCCTTAATAACAGCGCGAGTAAAATAGAATCTAGATCAGTCTGATCCTGGTGTAAGAATGACTTCCCAACTTTGTACGGCGCGGCGCTCCGCTGCAAATTAGTTTGAAAAAGGCTGCACTTCGACGGCACTTCCCTGAGACTTGAGGAATTTACGTGTATATAAGGATGCCAGTCCTAGGGCATCTTCACTGAAATTACAAAAATATATATTATTAGATTAGCAGCTAGCTACAGCTAATGCAAAAGAGTGCCTTTATATTATTTCTTCCACACATATCCGTCAGTAAATTGTAAATTTGAAAGACACAGCTTTGTTATCAAGCTGATCAAAGTACCTACAATAATTTTCCGTAGTCGTACATTTTACAGAGAAGATAGCATAAAATCATCCATATCAACTTTAACAAAGTGTTGACTTCAGAAGTTCACAGACGAGCACCTCGAAATATTTTACATATAAACTGCCAAACGATGTATTGTGGAAGCTCCTGAAAATCTTGCTCAGCATAGAATCTACTTTTTTCTACTCCTTTATTAGTAAATTGCTCATTAAGCACTGTTTACTTGATTAGTAAAATCGTTGTTACAAACAGTGTTACGTAATGATAATGACTAACACGTAATTTTTTTTATTACGTTACAGTTATCTTCTGTTGTTTGTACGAAGCGGTGTAGGGATGTGACTGCAGCCGCCTAATTTTTAAGATGGTGTGACAGATAGTTTGACAGTTAATAAAATATTTCTTTTTCGTTTAACGAAATGAGTGTGATCGTAGAAAAAGTATAGTACGCAACTCGAGCTATAGAGCAATTACACGCTCGTGGAATTACACACGCGCCGCTACGCGGCTTGTGCGTAACTTTTCCAACTCGCGTGTAATATGCTTCCTACAGCTCTCGTTGTGTAATATACTATAACGGTATCTCGATTTAAATACGTTTAACGTGTCAAAGTTAAAAATGTAACCCTATCAAAAATGATTGCAAGACGACTAGGAGATACACTAGTTTAATAAAGTCTACCTAGAGTAGGAGAAAGAGACACTAATTATTTCTTATTTTTTAATATAGCCACCACCTAACTCTACACACTTTTTCTCTTTTCCGGAAGTTGTAATATTCCCTTAAAATAAAAAAATTTCCTGTTCAGTAAAATAGCTTCTAACAGCTCGCTGAAGTTCTTCGTCAGAAGAAAACCGGCGACATTATACGTTTTTTTAAGTTTATTTACTAGTCGCAGGGGGGGGGGGTGCATATCAGGGCTATACGCCGGATGATCCAGCTCAAGGAATTCTAATGTCGCATTAAAGCTTGAACAGATTGAGTCTTCTGCACTCTTGCATTGTGGTGAAATATTGTATCCACTTTCTTCAACAAAGTTGGACGTTTTTCCTGTATAACACGATGTAGTTTCTCAAATATAATAGAATAGTCACCAGTGGTGATTGTTTTATTTTTCTTCATGTACTTAATCAATTAAAAGAGTCCTTTGATGGTCCCAAGAAACAGTAGCCATAAGCTTGCCTGCAGATGCTTGTGTTCGACATTTTTTGGAAAAGGGAAGGGCCCACTGCATTGATTACTGCTTAGTCTTAGGATACCAATAATGGACCCAGATTTCATTTCCTGTCACTATTTTACACACGATATCTTGATATTTTTGCAGTAAATCCAAATACCTTGAAGAAACTTCTCGACAATAATATTTCCGTTCAGAAGCCAAATATTTTCAATCTCATCTGGCTGGCACCTTGCTCATATCAAGCTTTTGATGCAAAATGTGTTCGAATATAATAGACGCTATTCGCCATCTCTTGTCTTTACACATCGATTTTTAAGAACTATCGACTCTATCTTTCTGCAGGTTTCAGGATTCGTTGCAGTTTTCGGCTGTCCTTGCATATCCTTCGACTCCAGTACTCCAACGGAATTGTTTTGACCAGCATTTTATTTGATACAGGCTTATAATGTGGCTTTTATTTAGCCACATACTCTACTGTACTATGAATTTATAATGTCCTTTGTTTGCTAGTTTACTCAGTCGTAGAAGTACCAGACCCGCTCTTACCTCAATGTAGCTACGATATTCCTCTTGTAGGTCTGCTCGTGATTAGTGATTACCTATTGTCATACAATTTTCTCAGCCCCACTTGTCGTGCCAAAATTGTCATATATCTTTGGTCACAGCACCAATTGAGGTGCCAAAATTATTATATAACAAATATTATATGGATATATACCATCTCGCTTATTAAGAAGAAGTAGTATCAAGAATATTTTCTCAAACACTTACCTTTTTACTTATTGAATTATTTTCAATTGACATTTCTTACTAATAAAAATATGACATTTGAAATTATGTTTATATACCTCGGCTAGACAGTTATTAAGCAATGAGACTCTCTTTCGTCCTCAGCTGAATGGATTAATATTAAACTTATTAATCTTCTTATTTTTGAAGACTGAATTATTAAATTATTATCAAATTGACTTCTTTGGTCAATTACAGTCTCTTTCGTCCTCAATTAAATCTTCTTACTCAATCAGTTAGTATTTGAAAGATTGGTCTGACATTACAATAAATCAAAATACAAATGTCAAATTATTTAATCAAATGTTCTAACTTCTTCCAACGTTGATGTTAAAATTAATTAAGATACCCTAAACCAAAATATGTCAATTTCTAATTATAATTTCTGAAAACGTCGAGTACCCGAATCAATATAAATTTAGAAAAATAAATATTCTAAATTACTCTAAATATAAATTACAATTATTTCCACTAATTTTGTGGTAACAAACTTCTTATTTATGTCTTCAATGAATATAAGAAATATGCACTAACCTTCTGTAGGTATCGCTTGTACCTGAGTGCATTTTCTATTAGCCTGCAAACACCTCCTTTGGATTGTTCACGACCAAAATAGATCGTTGCAGCCCTATGACCCCTTAAGATCTGGATATATCGTAGCAGAGCATGCCACAAACACAAATACTTGCACCTGTTACTGGTTGAAGCAAAAATTGCCACTTCAAATGGCTTCAGACAATCTTGAAGTTCTAATCTGAATAATAGTTGTGACCTTTAGTCAAACTTGATCGTAAAGAAGGTTGTCTTGCTATTACGTATCAAATATACAATTATTACTTTCACAATTAAAGGAAATCTAGCCCTTGAACGTGATTATTTTAACGTAGATTATTATTTTCAAGATACTTTTTCACTTCGTGTAAACAACCACACTGGTTGCCCATTACTACTCCCACCAGTTATCTACACACTACTGTTATCACATGATACCCATTAGACATCTGGATATTATTACTGAATTAATTAAGCATCCACACAGCATGCTGCATTACACTATAATGCTGTAAGTATACGTGCAAAAACTGCCAGAAACGAAAACGAAACAGTTTACATGAAAAGATATATAATCTGTAAAAGAAACAAACATGCATGGAAGTACATAATTGTTAAATGCTATGTGCGCTATTAATATTAGCACTGAATATTCCACGAGCTTGATGCTGACTCTACAGGTGATGTTTAAATCCCGCACTCGAATTTACTAAACCAGACCCTGTTTCCACTAGCTTGAAATCAGCTGACACAATACGTCCACAGGATGATGTAACGCTTTGTCCTGACGCTCTGACTCAGCAGGTTGCCGCTGCTTTCTGTCGCGCAATTTGCCCGATGATGTTATTGCACAATGCGTTGTAGTCTCTTTATAATCGGCTGATATGGTTATTTATAAGACTAACCTTGCGTTATAGTTGCTCCATATGATCTCGTACATTTACAAGATCGATTCCTCCTTTAAAGCTTGCAGAGCGGCTTTTGGCGCTGAAGAATTATTGATTCCTCGGGGTTAGTTCCAAGGTAGTTGTCTGCTCTCGAGGCTGTATTTCGGTTCAAGAATCACGACGCGTCGACTGCTCTTAAGACAGGCCAACAGAAAACTTTTAATCGCACTTTTTAATAATTGGCGTAGCGCCCCTTGGGTTTTGGGGCGACACGCGCCACTCCCCGGCGTCTCCGCTGGCTCACAACTTGCTTTGTTCTATTAATAACCGCACTGAATAACTAAATCAGCTGTTTTGCTCTCACACAATCTCACGCGTGAAACTCGTATTTTTAAATGCACAATGCGTCTTAAGCTAATTGATACATTGTGAGAAATACAGTTTAGTTCTATTCCTAGTAGAATAATGGTTAGATACCAAGGTGATTAGTAACTGCGAAGGTGACACAAACCAGATCGTTACTTGGCCCATTCTCGCCATACACTGCAGGTATCATTCAGTGCTCTAATGACTGACTAATAAACAAGGAAGCAACGATAGGCCATAAATGGATGAAATTTTGCCCAATAACTATTAAAACGTAGTGTTTACGATACAATGACTTATACAGCATTATTACTTTATGTTCATGGCTAGGTAGATTGTTAAAGAATTTAGTTTCAATATATGTAGTATTACGGCATGTCTCGCCGCGGTTTTCTATCTTCTATCTTCCTCAAGGTGCCTGGCATCCATTTTTTCTTTAATTTCTTGTATCTAGCCTTTAGTCGGCTTTCCTCTTTTCTACGTCTTCGTTCCGCCGTTCCTTCTAATATTTTTTTAGCCATCGATTTTGGGGCATTAACTTTTCGTGACCATACCAGAGTAAAACTTTTGTTTGAATTCTTTCGGTTGCAGGTTGTTCCATCTGTATTTGTTGCTCTGCTCTCGCTGTTATCTCTTCCTCCATCTGCCCATACAATCCTCCCATATGTGGTATTACGCTAATACCCGTGTAGTTGCCGCACTCATATTTATTTTTTTGTATTGACGCAAATTGCTGCTCTCTGGATATCTCTGCTCTTCCATTAAGACATTTGTTAAAATCATTTGTTAACATTTGTAAAGCAATCAATGAGGCATGTTTAATAACTTCGATCGGAATACCCTGAGGTCGACCCGGCGCCGCTTCCACTACTGCGTCACTCGATGACGCGTCCGCTTCCTTTGTTCTCTGGTTGAACCTTGTAAACGGCAAAAAGCAACTTATAGCCTTTACCTGGGGCTACAGGGCCGCGATTTTAACAATTTACTCCTCGTAATTTCCCAGAAAAAGCAGAAACGCTCGTTATCAACTGGTGCTGGGTCTCACCTTCAAAACTAGGTCGCCGGGCGTACACTTGCGACTACACCCGTGCACACCTTTGATCTCCGCCAACTCAAAGCCGACTCTCACTTTATCTCTGCAAAAACCTGACCGCTTCCTGCCTGCTACGCGGCATGCAACACGCATAATGGCACGGAATCAACAAAAACATTAGTCCGCGTTCAAAACTAACTGAATGTCATTATTCTTCTTCATGTGTCCTGCCCTCCTAGGGCGTTGACGATCAATTGCATGACTTGAATTTTGTCTGTAGCTTTCCTGAAAAGGGATGTTGTACTTTGTCCATACCATTGGCGAAAGTTCCTGAGCCATGGTGTCCTGCGACGACCTGGATTACGCTTTTCCTCTATTTTTCCCTGAATTATAATCTGCAGTAATCTGTATTTGTCATTACGGATGATGTCATTATGAATAGAGTAATCCACTCTTACACGGATCTCAAGTGTGCTAAGAACGGTAATGATTTCGATAGAAATTGGAAGCCAAAAACAGATATAGATACAAATATATTTACAAGAAAAATTTGTTGGCTCTTTGTAGGTTACATTGTAAACAGAAACGGCATAGATATTTTAATAAGTTGCGAAAGTAGTAGTAACATTCGAATGAAATCGTTCGAATGAAATGTTCTAGCGCGGCTTTTCATAGTTCCCTAGCTGTCTTTAATTTGTATAACACAACTTTACTTTATACCTTGGTTGTTGACCTAGCTAGCTCAATCCACATGAAACTCTTTTAAAATTATTGCAGCTCGTGACTATGAAGCATCGCTATCTGCCAAAATGAGGAAGCTGACTTGTAATTCGAGTGTGTAATTTCAAACAATATGCACAATAAAAGTCAAACTGTTCACGCAAATAAACATAAACTGACCTATCAAATGCACACGTACAACGATATAAAAAATAGAATTAAGCACTAGAATAGATGACCACCTTACACACAACGGTGTTTTTAAGAATGTATCATTAGCGCGAAATAGCTTGTTGCTTCCCGCGAACGCTTATCGCTTAGACTGAAAATACATCTACTATATCGGGTTACCTTAAGCTCGTGGCACGAAATAGCAACGTGTTCTCGCCAGTATGTACTTGGACACCAAAGTATTGATATACGTCATGAACCTTCAACAGCTCGATGCACTGAAATGTACCACGAAAGCGGCTACTTAGGGAAAACCCCGTGCTGCAAGCTCGGTGTGCTTTCTGGCGGATGACGTCACGAAATAATCGAGAGGCCACGAAACTTCTTGGCAGCGTCACAAAGGCGTACTTACTCAGTACAACGTTCAAATGGCACTTACTTGAATTTCAAACACTGGCTTACTGGACACAAACGCTTACGCCGCTTTTATTTATCTCATTGTAGCCGAAATTTCACTGAGAATCGCTTACAGGTATGCACTCTGGGGCTCGACACACCTGTCACTAAATTCAAATTTTTAGACCGCTGTTGGATTCACGTTTTCGCTTCACATCTAAATCGAAATCGAATGCTCCACATATTAAAATAGAACCGTAAGCGCACTTTTCCTTATGTTAGATTGCAATAATTACAACTAATTCACAATAAAAAATCTGGTGTGATACACTCACACAACTTCCTTTTACAGTGATCTTATAATTAGTCAAAAATTTAATTTTTAATTTTTAAGCATTTGTCAAAAATTTTCAAAAATTACGAATTCTACAAAAACGGTACAAAATAGAGCGTTAGTTGAAGAGACAAATTTTCTCTACAATCTTAAGCAGAATTCAAAAATGTAATAATATACCGGGTGTTCTATTTAAAATAGGAGTTAATAAAAAAATAGAAAAAAAACAAAAGAAACCCACTTTAGAAGTATTCAACTGGAAAATCACCTATCTCACGTCAATGCACATTAAAAATGTAATAAAAATGTAAAGTTTGAAAAAAATCGTTAGAGCCGTTTTTGAAAAAATCGAAAAAAACTGAAAAATCACAAGAGTAAACACCTACTTCCGGTTATGCGATTTTCTTCAAAAGCTTGCTGTCTCATCTACATAGTACACAAAACTTATATATGAAGTTTCAACGCCATACCTCTTTTCGTTTTTGAGATATTCTGTTCACAGACAGACACACAGACAGACACACAGACAGACACACAGACAGACAGACACACAGACCAATGAAAAAAAATATGTTTTTTGGGATCAGGCGACTCTAAAACGTGAAGATCTGTTGAAAACTCAATTTCGAATTTTTGGGGTGAATCCAATACTTCCTTTATCGTAAAAGGAAGTAAAAAGTCTGCAAACACAAACTGGCTATATGTAAATATTAAAAGAATGACAGGGACAGTGCACTGACAGATTGTTCATTTAGTGACCAAAACTAGTAATTTTTTGTAAAAGGTTGGGGAAGCCAGACTGTGGTAGGCCATTCCAAAGGTTACTTTATAGGCCTGGAACAATATAGACCGCCTTGGTATTACGCATATAGTCTATTCAGTAAACATAAAAACAAAAAGTGGCTTTTAATTTCCAAAATGACATGAGTGTACTTCCAGAATTTATCTTTGTCTAGAAATTTACTTACAAACAGTTACTAAAACAAATAGGTCAAGTTAAAAGTGTTTAAGGATATTATACAAATACTGCGTGGATACTACTGACGTAGAGTTTTTTAATAAGTATTTTTGTTACATTTTATAACGTTCAGATGAAATTCTTCGGAAAAATACTTACTTTGGCACTGAATAATGAAAAATATTATTTGTCATTTTCAAATTAAAAGCCGCCTTTATGCAGATGTAAAAACCGTTGCAAAACAAAATACAGAATTACTAGTAGAAACATTGTATGCATATGCCAACTGAAAAAAAATAAAATGTTTTTGTGTTTACTGAACGGACGATACATTACATATTATCCTGTGAAGGGCTTTAAAAGGGGATTGAACGGTGACTTATGAAAGTTTCATCCTTCGAAATTGGAACAGATTTTCACTGAGTAGCCTATAACAGTACACAGCTTGTAACTCTAGACAAAGCAATAACTTAGGTGTGGATATTGTTACTCATCTGTAAATGAAACGAATTACTGTAACGTATCGTTTGGAAATTGTTCACACAAATTCTTTGCATTTATATGTGTCTCCTCCAGCCTTAGAATTTTTCACTTAGTCGCAATATGAAAGCAAAATAATAAACAAAGATTACACAATAATTACAGGTCGTAATGATCAAAAATTAACATTGCTCTCTATTGAAATAATAACAAATGCCGGAGAAGCACTCATAATTACCTGATTAAGAAATAACGTACCGCCTCAACTCCTTCAAAGGGTGAAGTTCGCTAATAATATCCAAACACAAATTGTGCTGCAGGGGGCAGATTAGTAGCTATTACGCAACCATTGAACAATGTGAACCTGTAGTTCAGTTTGATAACACCTTTAACAGTAGGTACAGTATAGAAGTTGGTGAATACCTCCTAATTAGTATAGATAATTAGAGAAGAGAACATACCTACATTTCCGGGATAGTAATCTTCTATGCAAAAAAACTAGAACAGATTATTGTATATGGGCAATGGGTT
Organism: Agriotes lineatus; assembly: GCA_940337035.1. Classification (NCBI taxonomy): domain Eukaryota; kingdom Metazoa; phylum Arthropoda; class Insecta; order Coleoptera; family Elateridae; genus Agriotes; species Agriotes lineatus. The sequence goes on from CALNHX010007541.1 coordinate 49,570, forward strand.
TCTCGTCTACATTAATTTGACTATATCTGTTTCCATTCTATTTAAACTGCGTATATTCGAACTTAATTGCATTCTTTAGAAGCTTTTGGTTTAACATTATCAGAAAATCTGTATTTATGATTTAATCACAAAAAGAATTTAATGTCGTCGATTTTATTCTATTTCACATTTAACTAACGGGTTTCCAAAAACGGGTCAAGAGCGCTTTGATAATTTTTCCAGTGTATGTTCATATATAATGTAACTAGTGGGTTCTTGATTATCAAATAATCATTTCTGTTTACACGAGATATATTGTTTGGCAATCACGCGAGTCCTGCGGACTCGCGTGATTGCCTAAGACAATATATCGAGTGGAAACATAAATTATTTGATAATCAAGAAGACACGAGTTACATTCGGCTAGATTATATCACGAGTCAATAAACAACGTTTGAATAGTGCATTTTAAATATTAAAAGTACAGTTAATGTGGTTGTTATGACAATTGTACTGACAGCAGGTAACGTGATGTTTGTGAAGGCGTGTGATTATCACCTATTATATATCTTCAACTGTTTGTTGGCTGGAGTATGAACAACCAGCAAGACCAATAAATCGGTGTCATTGCCAATCACGATAGCCGCTGATGTCAGCATCACCTTCTGCCTGAATCACTTTGCAGCCAGCTTGCTGTAAGTGTACCGTGGTGAGAGCAATCAGTTGCATTTTGTTCATTGATGGCGCATAGTATCCAAATTATCTGCATTTGTTGATGCAACTATCGAAAGGAAGAAATGGTTTCCAGCATCAGCTACTGCATCTGGGTCTGCATTTGGGTTGGCTTCTTCTTCTTGGTTGCCCTTTTTCGGTACAAGCATCTTCAACTGTTTGTTGGCTGGAGCATGAACAACCAACAAGACCAATAAATCGGTGCCATTGCCAATCACGATAGCCTCTTTTTCCTTTTTTGATTCGTCAGCATCACCTTCTATCTGAATTACTTTGCAGACAGCTTGCTGTAAGTGTACCGTGATGAGAGCAATCAGTTGCATCTTGTTCTTACTATTAGTTAGAAATTCTGCTTGTTCAAGAGTGACATTAATTGCATCGTCAACTTTCATTTCAACATGTGTAGTAGTGGATGATCTGCGCAAATGTTGTTCGTCTTTTGTGCTAGGTTCTTCACCATAACCATCTGCCCTCCCCACTTCTCTGAACTCTTTATATAATACACTTAGCGCGAATATTACGAGTTCATAGGCGTTCATGCTTTTTTTGGTAAAACAGACAAAATTACATTTTTATCCCTTCCATATCTCCGTAAATCTTTACTGGAGCGCTAAAATGTATAAGACCTTTTTTATTGTAAATTAAATTTAGATTATTTTTGTATAAGATAAAGTTTGCGCTAAACGTCATAGTTAACGTGATATTTGTGAAAAACTGTTGAAACCTACCATTTTACCACCTTTCCACCCCCCCTCCCGCCTATACCCGACGCGCAAGGTCGTGCAACTTTTTACCACTTACTAAGAAGAGAGTACTAAACAGTTTGCAGCAGGGTAAAACTTTTTTTATGTTTGAGTTTTGACAATTTTTGAGCTAGTTATCTTTACTGTACTAAATATGGTTTTGTTCCGTAATGTGTATAAACAGAACCTCATAATAGTTAAATTATGTATTAAATTGATAAAATAAATAACAGGCAATCAAACAAAATGTAATTTACTAATTTTTCACAAAAATAAAACACGAAACGGAAGCAAAGACGCAAATACATTTAATTACAACCTGACAGCTCCAAGTACTACTCCATACGGAACGTAAACAAAATTTTCGTTACAGCACTCTTGGCCCGTTTTTTTCTAGACATGTTTTATACATTTTTTTATATATTTACTTCTTTTTTCTACTTTTTCTTTTTCTACATACAGGGTGCCCGAATTTCGTAGGGACAACATGGGTAACTTTTGTATTTGAAGAGATAGAGAGATCGTTAAATCAGCAAAAAGGTGCAGGTTTGAGAGCTCATTAAGAATCCATCTTCAAAATTTACTTGTCATGGCCCACTTGTCTAAAATTAAAAAAAAACAAAATCTATAATTTCTTTTATATGCCGTAACTTTTTTGTTACTTAAGATATTGAGATGCGATTTGAACTAATTTGCATGGTAATTTAAATACATTTATTGGCAGTTAATAAAACCAATTTTGTTTGTGCAAATTTTTTGTAATCTAACTTAACCTCAAAATTTTAAATTGGTACTGTGCAATTTTTTTGGCCCTTTTAAGAGGGGATTTTTTTCTAAATGCAATGATGTATTACATGATATGGAAACTTCTTCAAAATTTTGAAAAGCTGAGCTTATTCTTTTTACAGGCAGAAATCACTAGTGCCATGATCAGTCAGTTTTGACACAGACTGACACAACACCTAACCTACTAACCTCGAATTTGACAGAGACTTACAGTGCCACCGACATATTATTCGTAAAACAAATATTTCAAAGCCAAGCTTGATTTCATTTTTATTTGCTCACATGTTATATTTCAATATTATTTAGTTATAGATTACAGTCAACTGTTTCGACTATGAATATTCAAGTATTTTAAATTGAAATATCCTGTATATTTTTATAGGATTTATAATTCTCTTTCTTTTAGTATACATAAGTTAAGGTTTTTAAATCTAGAGGTCTTAGCAAACAAAGAACAATATTTGTTGATGATTGTTTTTATTAAGTCGATCATTAAGCGAGTTCATACGTCAGATTTCGTTGTTAATAATGGCAAAAATTAACGAAAAAGTTGATATGATACAGATTTATTATGAATACCGTAAAAACAGTGCTACAGCATTACGAATATATCGCGTACGATTTCTTGAGGAATAGTCCAAATCGAAGACTTTTTAGATCTATCTTCTCAGATTGTTTCCTCTGGAGCCATTTTAAAGATCACATTTCTCTCACGGTGACCAAAGATACTGAAGAGTTAAAAAACCGTATAAGAGAGGCGGCTAACTATACTCCACCTGATATGCTACTGCGTTCAGTAGAAAATGTAACAGAAAGGTGTCAACACTGAATTGACAATTTATTATGAACTACATTTTGAACAATTTTTGTAAACTACTTACAGTGTGCTTTTGTGTTTAATTTCTGTCACATTCTCTGCTTGTCTTCGTAACTAGGTTTAATTATTTGTTTTGATGAAACCACACTATGCCAAGTTTGAATTTGTTCCGATAAATAGTTTTTGAGTTGTGAAGAAAGTCCAAAAACGAAAATTAAGTTTTTTTTATTAGAATAGGTGTTTCAATCTTTTCCGACCACCCTGTATATACTAATGATACTACCAGATAATCCAAATAAAACAGCATTAATACCGCCAGAGGTACATTCAACATTGTATTTATGTCACTGTGATGCACATCCAAGTAGTGATTCATTGGTGCTTTACAATGAAGTATTATTCCAGAATGACCGCTAGCTTTGTCCAGTGCAGTCGTGTTCGTGGACGTATGTTCATTTGATTTATCGCTTTTAGTAAAAGCTAACATAGATTGTAGATAAAAATTAGTAACGAAAGAAAAATAAGTATCATCTATATGCTGGCGATGTAGCTCTAATGTCTCTTATATGCGTGGCTGTAATCGTAACCACTCTGTTAGCACAGATTATAAATTTTGCTGGGTGCTTATGCTTAACCTCTTTTTTATTTTCTTATTACTTCTGCTGCATCACTCAAATATTTTCATAATTTGTATGTGCATATAATTCAAATAACTTAAATTTCTTCATATATTCATAGCTGTTTTTCAATATTCGCGTTTTAATTCTTCTTCTTCCTGTCCGTTTCCATTTGACTTCTATCCGGGTTCTCCGGCACCAAGTAACTTCTTCCATGGCAGCCTATGTCACTAATCGTTTTTTGGTCGATTCCATTTATTTACCAATTCATGTGTTATTTCTCCTTAGTCTTTTCGTTGTGCCCTTTTTCGCCTTTCCTTCAACTGTAACTGAAGAACATTGTTATGCAGTCTTCACATGAATCACTTACCCATACCATGCTAATTATCGTTTTTTCCGTTTCTTCTATTATATCTTTATCTGTCTAACAAGGGACCCCTTCCTCTATTTCGACGGGCAAGACTACCCACCTACCCGGTTTACGAGCAAAGAGGACTCATAGAACCACGTCTTCGTGGTTAAAACAGATCACTGGCCTAATAGAAGAGAAAGAAGAAGATATCTTTATCTAAAATTTCTAAAAATTGGAACTTGAGTGAACAGCATAGCAACAGCATATTAAGTAACGGGGGTTCCCTGCGAATAAAGAGAAAATATCTCCACTCAAGATAGTTGACCTCAAGTGTACAAATCAACAAACCTCGAGTGTACACTGTGAAGACGTTTTCGTACAAAGAAAACGAATCTCATTAAACGCCGACAAAAATTATATATACGTCATATATATATGTATAAAATATACGGCGTTAATCCAAGATATTTGCTAACTAAGTAAACACCCCCCCCCCCCTCCAATGTAAACACGTCACTGAGGATTTTCACATTTTGGCAAACGGTTAATTTACAGATTGTTGTACCTTTAAACTGAGGAAAGTTGACCATCCAAGAGAAGTTGGGGGCGAGAATACTGCAAAATTGATGTTACACAAATTTAGCTTTTGACTGTTGTAGATTTACTGTACAGCTAGTTTTTAATTGCTTCGGAGTCTTATACAGGGTGCGGACGCAAGAAGTAAACAAATCTCCGCGTTAACAATTCTTCTTTAGCTCTACAACGTCGCCAAGGTCACTGTTTAAAAACCGCCGAAGTGAAGACATAAAACGTATGTGCGTGATAATGATTAACGGGAAAACAAAGAAATTGTTATTCGTTTCAAAAGACAAGCAGTCAACTAAAATATATCGACTCCGCAAAAAACTATATTCGCACAACTTCCAACAGCGGTCTGTAAAATTTCGACATCGATCGGGGGCGAAGTTTTGCCAACTCTATTCATAATGGATGCGCTTTGTCGCACTCAGGGCACGGAAAATTTTGTAATGAACTCAGGTTCCTACAATCTGGAAATGAAACGCTAGCACGGCAAATAACACGGATTTTTTTTATCACCATGCCGCAACTGGAATTATCTAAATGTGTTATAAAATACGCAGCATCTAGACAACCCGGCAACGGATTAATCGCGACAGTGGAGGTCAGAGCAATTGAAACGTGTCGCAGTTGTGCTTTAGCATAAAGTACAATAGAAAAGCACAAGAATGTGCACGTAGCTGTTCTTTAAAATCGAATCTTCAAATGCAATATGAACCACGCGGCGTATCTTGTAAGCGCCTGGAAGCGCTTAAAATTAGAAACTAAAATAACACAATTTTTCTAATTACTTGTTTTTGGTTAGACTTATTTCTATTATTCAAAGCTTGAACATTTATCAGATTTTGTTAATATCCTAATCCAAAACCATTGATTTATTCTTTCGAAGATTTAGCTAAACCCCTTTAGATACTTTCGCCAATTAGGGCACATCTGCTTGCATGTTTTTATATTGTTGCTAGTTTATTAAACTTACTTCAAAATTGAAGGTCAAATTATAATAGAAGTCACCTACCCTTAGATACGCTTCACTTACAGTGTTGGAATCCGATAGCTTTATTTATTAAATATTGAACCTTCCGCCATTCCTTACTACGCTGTAGGTGTTGTTTTCTGGAGGCTTCTATGTCTGGAGTGATCTATTATAAATATTATAAAAAGTGGTTGGAGCTATCACTTTCTGCTCCTAATAAAATTGTCACAACCACAATTTTCCATTTATTGCTCACTCACAATCCAGAATTACTTACAAAATTTCTTTCGGTGCTTTATACTTCCTAGCCTTATCCACTTAGCCACAAAATCATTTCATTTCTTCTAGTCAGAATGCCTACTTGCATAATGTGTATGTCAAATTGATTGTTAAAACAGAACTATTTTGTCTAATGGTAATGATCTTAATAACAGTTCTGGCTATGTTTGGTTGTTACTGTATTCGTCAATCTTCTTCTATGGCGGTTGTTGTTACTGTTAAAGTCTGACCTAAAGGGTATTAGGGCATTCCATTAGAATGATAAACATACCCCTCTCTCTGAACAGGTGGCTGCTCCATCTTTACACTCAAATCGTTAAAGCTGTCTTCGTATCTGAATATGTCCCTGTTACTGAATTCTTTGTCCGTATATTTCACCAACAGGTGTATCTAATGAAACAGCTTTCCTTTAATGCTTTTTGGCAACCCTCGCTGATTTGGCTGATTGATAGCAGCCACCGTTCAGGTGATGGTGTAAAGAAGCTGAAGTATCTATATCCCCCTCCTCGATAGGAGACAACCAAAAACTATAATATTTAATAAACGTTAATATGTTTCGCAGTTTTGTAATTACATATGTTACCTCAGTTCACACAACTTACTATTATATTATGTGCTACTCCATAAAATGCAGTAAAATCGAATCGTGTACAACAATCTAATTATCCTCTATTTGTCACTTAGGTAAATGGTCATCATCAGTACCAACCTGTGAGCTAGTCCGTTGCCCTTCACTGGCCATACCTGGAGGTCTAGAAGAACCACACTTAAAACTAGTTGAACACAACTCAAGTTACGGGGGTCGTGCAGTGTTTAACTGCGCTTGGGGCTATCAACTGGTAGGACCTCCTGGAGTGGAATGCGAACTTGATGGCAACTGGTCTGGGCCTCTTCCCAAATGTGTTCGTACGTATACCCTTCAATTACACTCACTAAAGAACATAATAACTAAATTATGTATTTATAAAACAGCAATTCAGTGTTCGCCACCTGTCATTCCTGTAAATGGTCACCTGATTCAGTCAGAGGCAGCGGGAATGGATGGGGGCAGATATGCCGTGGGAAGTCTTGTACAGTTTGCCTGTAGAGGGGCGCATATTTTAGAGGGTGAGCCGAGCATTATATGTACTGAAACTGGTTTCTGGTCGCATCCTCCGCCATTTTGTAAGTACAATGAGACACGTTTAAATATTAATATATTTTGTTATTAGGAGTAAAAGCGATACTTTGTGTGGCGAGACCATACACGTTTGACTGATGAGCGTAAGCGAGTCAGACAAGTCCGGGCAAAGCATACAAGGTCACTTTTACCACGGATAACATGTGCTATTTTATTTTCAAACTTTCGAGCTACTATAAATAAATATATATTTCAAAAATTACGATTATCGAGAATTGTTCCCGGTTCCCAATTGTTGCCAGTTCACGACAACCAAGAAGGCCAATGTGAAAAGTATTTGAAAGCTAATCAAGTTTTACTCCTCCGTCTTAAAAGTAATCACTTTTATGGTTAGGCATATAAATAACGCATTTACCTTGTCTATCAAGTCACATAAGTTGTCACTTTTATGAAGTTTAAAAATAAAATACATTGTGTCTTCGAACTGCCCGTTGGAAAGGAAGATTTATCTTTATTTACGTTTTTGGAAGACACCCTGTATTGAAAAGCAAATAATAATGTACAAGGTATAAGCAAATTAATAAATGTTAAATGCATGTAAAACCAACTACCCTTATGCCTAAGGCAATTGTTTGCACACCATTTACATTAAATTTTGTTTTTCATATCAGTTCTATTTTTCGGTAATCAAAACTTGTTTCCTTGGATTGTTTTCCCTTTTCAACACATCATCCTGAAATATACTATATATTTTGTCATTTTGAAGGCAAACCACGATGTCCATATCTGGGAGAACCTGAGAACGGTGCCGTGGCACCCTCGAAGTTTGCATATGAACCAGGCGACGAACTCCAAGTAACCTGCAATCCAGGCTTTGAAACTCGACTAGAAGCAAGGCCGAAATGCCTCAGTGATGGACGTTGGTCAATGCCTTTACCACACTGTACCAATTATTCTCAAATTTAATAGGCGTAGTCAACTTGCATTGTATTTTGTATATATGTTTGTGATATACTTTTAAATATAATATAACTATAATTTTTTTAATTTTTGTATAAAGATAACGTTATAACGATCTCATGCCGAATATCTAGTGTATTGAATATTAATATCGCATTTTTATGCAATCTCATAATCAAAGTTATATTCGTGAAAGACAGTACATAAGTTTGCAGGAGTCTATACGAACAACGACTGTGTTAAAAACGATTTAAAAGAAATAGTGTCTATTTTATGCAATAGCAATAGTTATAGTATAATGTCCAATGAGTCTACTGCCTTCAGAAATTGTTACTTATTAATAAAATAGCCAGTTTATATGAGTGTGTACAATAAATATAAATTATTTCTATTTTGCATTATAACTCCTTTTTACCATGTTCGGCAGTAAATAAAAGTCTATAACTACATGCAGTCGTTTCCATAATGAATTGAATTATAAGACTAGTAAAGTTACCACGAATCTAAATGTTCCAATAAAAGCTTTTTTAATGTTGTTCGAAGTATAAGAGGGAGGTACGATCCATTTTTCTCTTGCAACTATTTTAGGTAAAAATTCCCAAAAACATGGATTCCATATCTAATGGTTTGTGCAATTGCTAGATCAACAAATACTTTAGCTTTAAATTATTCGCGATAGAGCTATGTGAAATTATTCAACTTCTCATGTTTATTTCGCCTTACTAAAAAATTGTAATGTTAATATATTGCTGTGAAACTCCTTTAATTATAAGTTAAATCGCAAAATGCAACACATAATTTTGAGATTCTGTTAATTTAATCAGCACAAAAGATATCCTTTGCTTACTCTTCCACTACACAAATTAATAAATAAAATTTAGAATTCGATCTCTCAGGGTCTTGACCACTTACGTGGCCTCGCCAAGGTGTATCAGGAAACATTTCTTAGAAGTCAACAAAACCCATATGCAAATTAATCAAACAAAAAAGAATTTCCTACCTTCCTTATATTACTCGTTAACTGTTAGCGCCAAATCAACCACAGACACTCAGGACGTAGTTTGGATACAACGGCAAGGATGACCGCTTCAGAATCTCGAAAAAAAATTAGAGCTGCAGACACTTAAATTCAGGCTAACTGGATACCTGTACCTTTGATGTCAGGATCCATTATCCTCAGGTATTATCTTGGAGTTACAGTTGACCGATATGTACTTGCTCGCTTATGTATTTGCAGGTCAACACTCAAGTCACTTTGTTTTCGCCCAAAAATCAAAAGCTGGGTAACCTCTGTGGATATAAAATCCTATTTATTTATCAGGAACTGTTACTTTCAGGTATAAATAGCACAAAACTAATTTTATGTTTGGCAGTTGTTATACAAGGTCCGTCAAAAAGAAATAATGATTTGGTTTACCATTTCAAAAAATCCAATATTCCCCTTTGTGTTATGTATTTTGTTTTAAAGAGCAGGTTTTGGAAATAGATGTCAATATTTAATAATTATCAAAAGGGCGATCTGGCCAGTGCAACGATGTATTTTTTGTATTGAGCTATTTATCAAAAATTCACTCAAGTTTAATGTTTTCGTTGAAGAGAACTACTATTCAAAACACAATATGTGACATGGCAGAAATCCGAAAACATAAAAGTGTTTTCCCATATATTTAAGACACAGTTAAAATTAATCCAATTTAAACTAGAACAATATTGAATACAGTCTATTTCCTAACTCCAACCAAATCAGTTCCTTCCAATGTCATTTTCGTTAGGTTGACTAGTTTCTTGGTTATATTAAGTTCCACCATTGCTTGAAACAAGCGTGTCCTGTTAACTCTGTCATATATGCTTGCTTGACGTCTACGAACAGTAGGTGTGTGATCAATTTGTGCTCCTAGCTTTCTGCTTGTATTTCCCTTAACACGAACAGTTGATCGACTACTGATCTTCCTGACCTGAAACCGCATTGGTACTTTCCTATGATTTTTTCTGCTTCCCGTGCTAACTTAGTTTTTATACTTGTGGCCATTATTTTGTACGCTACATTCAACAGCACCACTCCTCTGTAGTTATCACACTCCGTCTTTGCCCCCTTTTTGTGTATTGAACAAATTATCGCATGTAGCCAATCCTTCGGCATTTTTTTCTTCATTCCATACTTTACATATTAGTTCGTGAATTCTAATGTGCAATTCTTCTCCACCGTATTTAAATAATTCCGCCATGATGTTATCGCCCCTGGGCTTTTATTGTTTTTTAGGTTCCTTATTATTTCTTTTATTTCATCCAAGTTTGGTGGCTCATTCTCCAAAGTAGCGTTTTCCACTGTTTCTGTTTGTTCTTAATCTCGTCCCGTTTCTTTTTTGTTCAGTAGTTCTTCATAATATTCCGCCCATCGTTCCAGTATATCTTCTTGGTCCCCTAGCAGTTGCCCTTCTTTTTTTTAATAAAAATCGTTGTTCCTTGGTTTTTCTGTATAGTTTTCTTCACTCCTTGGTACAAGTTTCTTATTTCTTTGTTTTTGTAACATGTTTCTAACTTTCCCATCATCTGTTCCATATATTTTCTTTTCTTTGTTTGACATAGATGTTTACATATTCTTCTTTGTTCTTTGTATCTGTCTGTGTTCTCTATTGATGGATCTGTTAACATTCCCATTATTACTTTTGTTCTTTCTGTTAGTGCTCTTTCGCATTCATCATCATACCATTCCCTGTCTTTCTTTTTTTTTCTGTCCTTTTATTTCTACACTTGCGTATCTTATGGCGTCTTTTAGACTTTCCCAGATGGTCTCGACGCTTGTGTCCTGCCTCCGGCGCATGGGCATCTATTAATGATAGTTTTTGATATTTACCCTTCAATCTCAAAATGAAAATTTGGTCTGATACTGCTTTAAATGTCACTACTGCTGCCTCTATCTCTTTTGATACTATGAAGCCGGTTCCAAGAATCCTAGTATTGCTTCCACTGTTGAAGAATGTGTATCCGTCAATACCATTATTTCGTTGTTTTTCTGTTTCGTTTCTTGCAGCGCCACTATGTCCAGTTTACTTTTTTCTATCTCGCTTACTAATTTTTTTATTGCTCCTGGTTCGAACGTCCCCTGCACGTTCCATGTTGCTATGAATAGATTTTTCCTTATGTGTTTCCCTTTTTTTCCGTTACTACTGATCACTTTTTGTGTACTTTGTTCTTTCATATAACTCCTGCTTTGTTCATCTATTGCTTCTGCATTTTCGTGTAATAATATTTTCAATATCCGTGTATTTTGCCGTGTTCGTTTTCTTTTTTGCCTTCCCGTTTTCGCGCTTCAGTTTTTTTTTCTTATCCAGTTTTACTACCCCTTTATCTTTCTCATCCCAAACATATTTCTCCCCTTTTATTGTGATTTTCCTCTACCCAACTTTTACTTTAAGTGCCTTGTTTCTTTGTTCTTTTGCTATTTTTCGAATTTCCATCTGAATTGTTCTTTCGTTTACAGTAAGATCATTATCGATGTAAATTTGTCAACCTTTTAGCTTATGCTTATTTTTTATTATTTTTTGTTTTTTGTTCCAATTCCCTATTTCTAGAATATTCGATGTTGGCCCTTTTTCAGTTCTGATGATAATTACTGTTTTTATCTTTACTTCAACGTTTAGCTTGTCCTTCAAGAAATTTTCAGCTGCCTCTTCCTTAGCCTGTTCCTCGAATTTTACTCCCTTTATCACGACATTTCCCCTTCTTTTCTCTTTTTCCATCATCTCTACTTTAGTTTCGAAGTTTTCTATTCTTTCCGTTAGCTGGTTTTTCTCAGTTTTCCACTTTTCCTCTCTTTCTCTCATTTCATTTCTGAGTTTCTTGTTCTCCTCTGTTTCTTTTTAACTCTTCTGACATACTTAGCATCAACTGTTTAATTTCTTGTAATTCCTCCATGTTCGGTTTTGTTTTTCCTTTTAGTATTCTTTCTTCCCCCGGAGATCTAATTACCAATCTACTTCTCTTAAATGCTTCCTCTTCTCTTTCTCCACTACTGTTTAAATCCCTATCCGTTTTGTACGGTGTGCCCATAACCTTAACGACCTTCGCTGCGTGTTTATCGCGCTCTTAGGCCTCTGCTACACAAGTAACTACAAGTAACTTATTCTAATTTTGTATAATTATTAATATTATTAATAAATAATGTCTTTTTGATTCATTGTTTGGAGTCACATAACAATCTCATCCCTTATTTACACATTTAAGTTCTTTGACAAAATAAAAGTAAACAAATTTAAGAGGGGAGATATCCAAGAAAAATACAAGAAAGAAACCGACAAAAAAAATGGACAGTGGGAGAAAGATGAGCTACTTTTGGAGACAGCATAAAGGAGGAAGCAGAAAAAATCTGTGGAGTCAAATGCAATAACGTCACACACAAAAGAACTAGGTGGTGGAACCACGAAGTAAGGGCGGAGGTAAAAAAGAATATATAAGCATGGAAAAAGTATCTAATAACTGGTAACGAACAGGACAAGGGGAAATATAGTAAATTGACAAGACAAGTAAAAGCAGTTGTCATGAATGCAAAATGGAAACGTGGGAGGATTATGGAACGGAACTGCAGGTAAGCTACATATCGAACAACAGGAACTTCTGAGCAAGAGTAAAAGCTATGAAAAGAGAGAAATGGAAAGAGATAATGGGAATAATAGACAAAAAGAATACACTGCCGGTAAACACTAACAACATTATAAGGGTGTGGAAGGAATATTATAAAGACAAGCTTAGCTAAACAACAGAATAACAGAAACAAAACCATGAACAGGAGGAGGAAGGGCACAATTAGAAAATACAAGAAGAGAAGAAATAAAAGAAGCAATAAAAAACATAACAACAGGTAAAGCAGGAGGAAAAGACAAAATTGAACCAAAAATGATAAAATACCTAGGAGAAGAAGGTATAGACTGGTTCTGAAGGATATGCAAAAAGACATGGGAAATGAGAGAAATACCAACAGACTGGGAACAAAACGAGTACAATGCAATAATTACAGAGCTATATGCCTATCATCGAAAATATATACAAAAATAATAGAAAAAGGAATAAGACAACTCGTAGACAATGAGGAGAAGAAGAACAAGCAGCATTCATGCCCGGAAGGCAGATAAATGAAAACATCAATATTTTAAGAAACTTAATAGAGAGAAGGCTAGAGAATGGCAAAGAACTTATCCTGGCGTTTATAGACCTTAGAGCGGCATTCGACTCGATAGACAGCAAAGTGGTTTGGAGGTGCCTAAACGAAACTGGTATTCCGAAATCACTAATGCAACTAGTACGACCCACCTACAATAAAGTGAAAGGAAAGGTTCAGATAGGAGGAGTAAAATCAAAAGAGTTTGCCTGGAAGAGAGAAATCAAGCAGGGGGATAGCCTTAGCCCCCTACTAATTATACTAGTAATGAACAAACTAATTAAAAACACTAGAAAAAGAATGAAACAACTGCAGACAACAATAGAATATCAAAACCTGGGGCCGATAAAAATAGATACACTAATTTATGCAGACGATCTTGTAGTAATAGCTGACACAAGAAATAAGATGCAGAAACAAGTGGAAATATGAACGGAAGAAATACACCTGACAAAAATGGAGACAAATATACAAGTGAAATAATGGTGATAAATGAGAAACAAGTAGATAAAACAAGAATAAAATATAAAGACACAACACTTGAGAAAGTAACAACCTACGAATACATAGGAAACCTTATAACGAATGATGGGAACATAAACGCAGAAATAGCAAACAGGGCAAGAAAATCAACCAAACTCTACTATGCACTGAATGCATTACTAGGGAAAAGGGAACTGAAATAAAAACAAAACTAAGATTCCATAATGCCATAATCATCCCAATACTGCTAGACTGTGCAGAAGAGACACGTAGGAAAGATAGAAGCTATGGAGATGAAACACCTAAGAAAAATTGTGGAAAAAATAAAATGGGACAGATTAAAGAACAAAACAATTAGAGAGATGACCAAACAGGAATCAATAACGACCAAATACAAAGAAGACAACTAAACTGGTTCGGCCACATGACAAGGATGAGTCCAAACAGATTGACCAGAAGAGTCTGGGGAGCAAAAAAACACAAGAAAAGGAGAGGGGGGGCAAGGAAGACATGTGCACAGCAAATAGCAGAAATGGGAAAAGAAAGGGGCAAAACAATAGAAGAGATGAAGAAAATGTCAGAAGAAGAGTCTCTAATTCAACGGGTAGTTGAAAGGGTGCTTGATTCACCTACATTTCTTACCAATTTGGTCGGAAAAATACGTGACGATCTGAAAATCCAAGTTGACAAAGAAATCCAGATGTATGCAGACAAGGTAGGCCAACTAGAACTAGAGCTAGCAAAAGTTAATGCGGAAGCTGCAACAGCGAGAGATGAATTAGAACAGTACTCTCGTCGCAATAATTTTAGATTTTATGGTGTGCCTAAAAATAAAGACGAGAATACGGATGACGTGGTGGTTAAGTTATGTAAAGATAGACTAGGATTGTCAACATCTGCCACCATGGTTGAATGCAGTCATCGCCTGCCCGGTAAAGAGTCCGCACATTTATTTATTTATTTCGCACTCAGCCAACAGCCGTTAGGCCAATTATAGGCGTCGCTATGCATTTATGGGGACTTCCAACCCCACTAACGACTGTGATTGACCAATAATTGTTAAATTTGTCAGAAGAACCAATAAGAAGCTTATATTTAACAATAAAAAGCAATTAAAAGGCACAAAAATTGTAATAAGAGAAGATTTAACGAGACGCAGAGCGCAACTTCGCAAGGAAGCAGCCAAGAAGTTTGGGAACACTAAGGTTTGGACGTCAGAAGGAAAAATACTGGCTAAAAATGAAAACGGCATAATACGAATTACGAACTCTGACGAGCTCCTGCAATCTTAATGTAATTACAGCAAAGCACCAAACCAGTGGTTCAACCTTTACAAAATTATATACACTCTAGTGATGGGCTTATTCGAATCAAAAATAACCGGTTATCCGGTTATTGAAATAACCTGTGTAACTCGGTTTTCGTTCCAAGTATTCGGATGAAAAATAACCTCATCCTGATACGTACTACGTGCCGCGTCTCAGCGACCTGCGAGTGATCGAAATTCTGTAAATAATACGTCATTCATAACTCATATAACCTTTTCTACGTATGTACTTGATTGACCCAAGTCAGGCTCGCGGCTGCTTGTTGATGTTATTAAGACATTTGAGACTCCCAGTCGAAGAGTTAAATTTATGGGGCCGTTCCTATTAAAGATAACGTTCTGCTGAGTATTATGAGATTTGCCGAAGCTGTGTTGATATTAATTTATAACGGCTTAAATTTTTGCTTCGAAACGCGGTTGATTATGCCTAATAAGGGATAAACAGAAAGCGAAATAAGATTTTCCAATATCGTAAAAGATTTATATTTAATTTTTAATAACGGAGCAGTCGGGACAAGAAGTGGATTTCGATGTTGAAAATTTTAAGTGTGCGTCCTTAGAACCGCGGAAGGCTGAACGTAGATAAATTATGGATTCTAAAATATACCGGTATGATGTGCAAGCGAAAAGGGAAGGGTGACTACTAGAGAATCTTAGGAACTAAAAATAGATTCAATAGATACTTTGTATTCGCATATTTATAATTTCTTTATGATTAGTATTGATATAGCTTTTCTCAATAGTTTAAACTCCTTAGAAATCAAATAAAAATCATTTATACAATTTTTATAATTAACGATTAACTGAGTTCCTCTGCTATCTGCAAGTTACGATGCCGATGCAGATGACGGTGAACCGCCAACCGGCAAACCGGCTGACTTAATCGAAACGAATCGAGAGCCAAAATTGATTCGAATGATTATTCAAATACTCAATCGGTTATTAATATGATTCGAATGCAAATAATTCGGTTATGAAAATTGTCCGGTTATGCCCATCACTAATATACTCCTTGAAGCAAGCAAGGATACGTTAAACAAAAACACTTGCAGCATTTGTACCTGACAAGTTTATTTTGTTGATTATTATACTGAACTTCTATAAGGTCATCATTATGTTTATGTTGTGTTCAACAGAATGATTTTTGTTATTCTTATTTAGATCTAGTTTGATTTTAGGTATGATTTTTTTGTAGGATGGTATCCCGTTTATTGAAAGTGGCACATCAGAATATTCAATCACTCATTCCGAAACTGCTTGATATCAAATACCATCTACTGGATTCAGATTTTGATATTTTAACTTTATCTGAGAGTTGGTTAACGCAAGAGGTGAGTAGCGATTATTTAAAAATTGATGGTTACCAACTTGTTCGTGCAGACCGCGGTGCGCGTGATGGTGGTGTTTGCATATATTTACGTTCATGTTTTAAATTTTAAATTATCGAAACTCCCGATTCTATTGAACAACTTTGGATTAGTTTGAAGTTATTCAATACTACTTTAATTATCGGCGTAGTCTATAAACCGCCTAATGTTAATTATACATTTTTTTGTGACCATTTGGAGCAATCTCTTGCATTGTGTATGTCTGTCTCTGACAATGTACTCTGTCTTGGGGATGTAAATATCGATTTACTGACTACTACCGATTATGGCTACACTTATTTTATATATATCATTGACTCTGTAAATATCCAGCAAATTATTTCAGAACCCACTCGTTTGAACAAAAATTCAGGTACACTTTTGGATGTGATTTTAACCTCCAATGTTGAATGCGTTGTTGATTCAGGGGTTCGTGAATTACATTTATCTGATCACAAATTGGTTTTCTGCCATTTGTCTATACATAAACCTGTTTCTCAGCCCATCTTCAGAACATAACGTTGTTTTAAGAATTTTGACCAAGAACGCTATAATAGAGAACTAGCATCCATTCCGTTTCAGAGATTGTTTCATATCGAGAAGGTGGATGATGAAATCAATTATTTAAATTTTAACCTTCTTGTTGCAATAAACAAACATGCTCCTATAAAAACTGCTAAACTTACTAAGAAGTACGTACCCTGGATTACGGATAATATTAAATTACTTATGTCTTTGCGTAATATAGCTCATGCAAAATTTAAAACAACCAAAAGACCATCACATTGGGATTATTATAAATTATTACGTAATTTCACAACTCAAGCAATTATTAATGAGAAAAGGCTTATTTTCAATATAAATTTAGTAATAGTAGTTCGAGAGCACAGTGGAGTGAGTTGAGGTCGCTAATCTTAATAAAATTTAAAAAAATCATTGCCTAGCAATCTTTTGGATCCAGAAAAAATAAATAAGTTTTTTCTAGACGAAATTCCTAGCGTAAATGACAATAGTAACGAACTCATTACTTATTACAGTGGTCGGAGAATAAGTCAAAACATACCTGATTTTAACTTCAAGCTAGTAAATGTATCTGCTGTTGCAAGGATTATTGAGCGCTTTAAGAGTAACTCTAGGATCCTACGATATTACCTTACAAATAATAAAATACAGTTGTCCAATTATCTTGCCTTACATTACACATATAATTAATCACTGCTTTTTCACAAACACCTTTCATTCTTGTTGGAAGAATGCTATTGTCATACCCATTCCAAAGGTTGCAAATCCTATTGACTGCAAAGACTTGCGCCCTATTAGTATTCTTCCAACTATGTCGAAGATGATATTCAGCTCAGAGAACAATTATTAAACTTCAACATCATTCTTTCATTTCAATGTGGTTTTCGTCCAGGTCATAGTTGCACCACTGCTCTATTGAATGTTATTGATGATATAATTGCAGCTAGAGACCGGGATGATGTATCTGTTTTGATCTTACTCGATTTCAGTAAAGCCTTCGATACTATTGATCATTCTGTACTCTTATCTATTCTTCAATACATTGGGCTTTCGAATAACTCTTGCATGTTGCTTTCTGACTACTTAAGCAATCGAGTGCAAAGGGTAAAGTTACCTAACGGGTATTCTGATTCTAGAGAGACTACCAGAGGGGTTCCGCAAGGTTTAATTCTGGGGCCACTTTTATTTATTATTTATACATCCACCTTCTCTGAATATGCTAAAACCTGCAGTATGCATATGTATGCTGACGATATTCAAATGTATCACTCTTTTAACATAAGAGACAGTAATCGTGCATTATTCGATATTAATCAAGATCTAATAAATATTGCCAAAATGTCTGAAAAGCATTCTCTGAAACTTAATCATAAGAAGTCTGTCATTTTGTTATTTGGAAATAAAAATATTTAGCATTACTAAAAGATAATGTTAATTTGGCTGTGGGCGGAATTACTATCCCAATCAGGGCCCCCGCTACCATATGTGCAAAGTGTGCAATGCACACGGGCGCCATCCTTTAGGGGCGCCAAAACCCAGGGTCCAAAAAAAAATTGCAAAAAAAAACAAAAAGCAAAAATTAATTTAAAAAAAGGTTGAAAAATTAAATAGGATTAGGTATAAATACACACGAAATTTTATTAGTAGATCATCCAGTTACTGCCGATTCCTATGTTGCGAGAACAGTCAGTCGGTAGTTTCTTGATTTTTCCTGTTCAGACATGAATAATGCCTGGAGCGCTATAAAAGCGATGCATCGCCAGAGGCGTTTTTAAACCGGTTAGTTCACTGGACCGTGCAACATAAAAACAAGTAATCCTATTAATGTTTACATTTAAAGTTATTTTTATTTTGTCAAGTGTTGTGTTGTATAATATTTTGTTTACTACTTTTTTTTCTAAAAAATTAAGTGCTGAATACCTGCTGACTGCAATTTCAACGGTTTGATTTTTTATAAAATGGTAAGTGTTTCCTACTTTATACTATCAACATTAACCCTTTATAGGATACTGGTTATAATTTTTTTTTTGCCCAAATATCTTTTTATTAATTGAAATGTCATGTACGAGTTTAAAAAAGTAATAGGTTTTTTATCCATAACTCGCTTAGTTTTTATGCTATCGATCTTTTTAAAAACCATTTTGTAGGGTTTTTAACGGCTATAAGATCAAATTAGTTTAATATTTTTCTGCCTTTATTTTTGAAAGGGTTTAAGCTGAAAGGGCTCAAACAAATTGCTTTTTACTCAAATATGGAAACTTGGTGCTTATTATTGTGCTTACTTTAAAAGTTAATTCCTAATTCCCATGAGTACTAATTAGTTATTTGTTTTTTCAGGATAAAAGAAAGAGACCTTCAGGTGCGAAGTTTTGCGAGCAACAGAAACTGAGACTACAAGAAAGGGAAAAAATGGCTGGATCTTTAAAGCACTTCTTGCAAAACAATCAAGATTCCACGGAGACTATCGATGCGACCGAATCTCAAGATTCTAAATCCGTAATATCAGTAACCGTGAGTGGCCCATCTGAAATTTCAACAGAGACAACCACGGTAACATCAGGTCCTGCAACAAGTGGCGGCGGTTGTAGCAGCAAAACAGCTTCTACTGATGCAGAGCCCGATGAAGCGATGACACCATCCTCGTCTACAGCACTTGAAAAATCCACTTCAGGTAATTCAGCTTGTGTAATAAGTTCGGTAATGTCAGCTACCGAAATACCTGCTGCAAGTGACACTTTCGATGAAGGCTTTAATGAGGCTGGTGTCGATATAATTCCGTCCGACCCCGGTTTGTGGCCCGAAAGAATCACCAATGAGATAGCTAGAATATTGGTTAAACGTGGTTCGCCCTTGATAGACATCAGTTTTAGCTTTCCTACTAATAAAGATAAGAGAAAGTTTTCGTGCAAATACTTTGTAAGAAGTCTAGCAAATGGAGAAAAAGTCGAAAGAACTTGGCTTATTTACTCTATTTCTAAAGATTCTGTATTTTGTTTTTTTTTTTATTTAACTGGTTAATGGCCCATCAGCAACTAGGCTATTAGCGCCCTATAAAGATAGGGTTACAATAAATTATATAATTTACATTCCAACATAAATCTGATAATTTTACGTTCACTTACACAGTCATTCTTCAACACTTCACTTAAATTATTGTGTAACTGATGACGATTTCTACATTCTGAATATAGATGACAATCTAAGATGATGTGTGCTATTGTGAGCTGAACATTACACGTTTCACATACTGGAGGGTTTTCTCGATTTAACAAATAGCTGTGAGTAAGGTTGGTGTGACCAATTCTTAATCTATTCAGTAAAGTACTGGATTTTCGATTTAGGCCTGTTGCAGAGATCCAATTCGTTATGTTATCTTTAATATTACGGAGTTTATTGTTCTGTAAATTCTCCCACTGTTGATAAAATTTCTTTTTAATAACAGCTTTTACAAAGTGTTTAGCATCATAACTTGTAATACTGTTGTATTGTTTTGTATAATCGAATACAGCTTCTTTGGCCAATAAGTCAACTCGTACATTTTCAGAAATACCTATATGTGCCGGTATCCAAATGATACATACAGATTTGGCTGAATTTAATATTTCCTGGTGGCACTCTTGGATTTCTATGACCAAAGGATTACTGGAAAAAAGTTCCTTGACTGCTTGAATAGCACTGTATGAATCACACATGATCAGGAATTTGGTGAAATCAGATGCCTTGATGTATTTCATTGCCTCCAGAATGCCGTATAATTCACCGGTAAAGATGCTGGATTCAGCGTTAAGTTTAAATTTGTAACCACCACTGTTCGTTAGTATAGCAGCCCCTACTCCGTCTTCTGATTTTGAAGCATCAGTATAAATTAGGTATATGTTAAAAATTTGACTATTTTAATTAAATTTAGAAATTTTTGGAGATTTTAAGTCAATTATATGTAAAATTTAGCATGATTTATATTTGAGGAATAATACAAATCAATAAGTCGTAATCAATTTAATAGTAAAACGTTTCGCCAATAATATTGGCTTCATCAGTTATAAAAATTATGATAACATTTTGAAAAGATAAGGTAAATTAATGGATCATAAAGACATTATTAGTTACGTTGTTAAATATTTAATTCTGAAAGTTACAAAAAATTTTTTTAGATTAGCGAAACATAAATTATTTCCTTATTTATGAATAATTACGTTTGAAAATAATGTTGATAACTAAAATAATCATTACGACATTTTTATATTAAAATTATCTTTTCAAAATGTTATCATAATTTTTATAACTGATGAAGCCAATATTATTGGCGAAACGTTTTACTATTAAATTGATTACGACTTATTGATTTGTATTATTCCTCAAATATAAATCATGCTAAATTTTACATATAATTGACTTAAAATCTCCAAAAATTTACATCAGTATAAATTTTAATGGACTCTGGGTAATTATCAAGAACTTCATATAATTTTAGTTTGTAGATTAGTGGAAAGGTAGTACTTTTAGGATATCTGTGTAGGGAAAGGTTTGTGGAGATTGGATATAGGCACCAAGGAGGAGATATAGATTTGGGTTGGAGTAATTGATCAAAAAAGGAAAGACCCAGATTTTGAATAATTGTATTAAGTCGGTGGTAGAAAGGTATAGAGTATGTTTTTCTATCAAATAATGGGGAAAATCGATTGGAAAAAATATATTCATTAACAGGGTTGGAAGAATTGCTTCTTACTGTAATCGAGTAACAGAGAGACTGTTGGGTTCTTCTGAGATTTAAGGGTAATTCACATGTTAGGTTTTGTAAACTAATTATGGGGCTGGTGCAGTACGCTCCAGTGGCAAGACGAAGGGCAGATGCTTGAATCGAGTTGAGGACATTTAATGTAGATTTACATGCTGATGCGTAAGCTAAAGATCCATATTCTATTTTAGAACGGACAAGTGCTCTGTATGTTCGCATTATAGTTATTTGGTCGGTGCCCCAGTTCCGGTTAGATAGAATTTTCAAAATATTCAGTCGTCGAATACAATCTGATTTAACAGCAATAATATGCTGTATCCACGTTAATTTTGTATCAAATATCATACCGAGAATTTTCATAGAATTTTCAAAAATTATTGGTTGATCGCCCATTTTTACTTCCTTTTACTATAAAGGAAGTATTGGATTCACCCCAAAAATTCGAAATTGAGTTTTCAACGGATCTTCACGTTTTAGAGTCCCCTGATCCCAAAAAACATATTTTTTTTCATTGGTCTGTCTGTGTGTGTGTGTGTGTGTGTGTCTGTCTGTGAACAGAATATCTCAAAAACGAAAAGAGGTATCGCGTTGAAACTTCATATATAAGTTTTGTGTACTATGTAGATGAGACAGCAAGCTTTTGAAGAAAATCGCATAACCGGAAGTAGGTGTTTACTCTTGTGATTTTTCAGTTTTTTTCGATTTTTTCAAAACGGCTCTAACGATTTTTTTTAAACTTTACATTTTTCTTACATTTTTAATGTGTATTGATGTGAGATAGATGATTTTCCAGTTGAATACTTCTAAAGTGGGTTTCTTTTGTTTTTTTTTCTATTTTTTTTATTAACTCCTATTTTAAATAAAACACCCGGTATATTATTAAATTTTTGAATTCACCTTAAAATTCTAGAGAAAATTTGTCTCTTCAACTAACACTCGATTTTGTACCGTTTTTGTAGAATTTGTAATTTTTGAAAATTTTTAACAAATTGTTAAAAATTAAAAATGAAATTTTTGACTAATTATAAGATCACTGTAAAAGGAAGTTGTGTGAGTGTATCACACCAGATTTTTAAAGTTGGAATGTGTACGGTATGTTTTCTTGAAAAAACTGTACCTGTAGTCTTCGTTGGAGGAAATTTAAACCCAGCCAAACGAGCCCAATTAGTAAGTTGGTCCATGGTTACTTGCAAATTTTCTTGAGTACTATGGATATTTTTTCCTTTGCAGTATAGGATAACATCATCTGCATACAAAATTGCTTTACTAGGGAGAGCCACTGATTTGCAAATATCGTTAATTGCTACCAGAAATAACGCAACACTTAAAACGGAACCCTGGGGAACCCCATTTTCCAAACTGGTTTCGCTAGATACTACACCATTAACTCGTACTCGAAATAGTCGTTTTTTCAGAAAGCCATTTACAAACGCTAGTAGGTTTCCATCGATATTCCAATCCTTTAATAACTGAATAATACGGTGTCTCCATGTTAAGTCATAGGCTTTTTCCATGTCTAAGCTAATAGCTACCAAATGCTGACCATTAGCAAAGGCTTCGTTAATTTCACTTTCGATGCTCACAATGTTATCCAAAGTAGAACGA